>PVJI01023552.1:0-23400 GCA_004026765.1 Micronycteris hirsuta
AGTTGCTTCAGTTTCTCAGTGGCCTTCTCAAATGGGGCTTTCCAAAATGCATATGGGGCTACAAATATGACCTGACCACATTCAAACAGAATAGAGCCATTACCTCCCTCATTTAAAATTATATTGTTAATAAAGCCTGGGTATATTACCTTTTTCTGATAGTTGTATTTTACTTTTGACTTACATTGAGACCAAATAATTAAGTCTGAATGTGGACTTTACACTAGTCTTTTTCAAATTTCATATTAAGTCAATCTACTGGTATAGCCCTTTAGATATTTTGTTTTACATTTAGTTTTCTATTATAATTCCCCATTACACTCACATCATGCTCTTAATATCATCAGTCAAACCAGTAACAAAAATGTCAATCAGAGCAAAGCTGTGAACACCCATTTATTAGAACGTTTTATCCAGGTGGTCATCAAAGCCGAGTACTTAAGGGGTGTTGTGGAAAATCTAACTTGCGTCCAATTTGGAGTTCCTTTATGGGGGTGTCATGAAGTACCACATGTATCACTGAAATTCAGACAGCTGTGTCTGCATTTCTTCTTTTCCCAAGGGCAGGGACCAGGTCTATCTGGCTAACTGCTTCCTTCCCATTATCTTGCAGAGTGCTTGATACATAGCATGCCATCAATGCATACAGTTTTGTTAAAAGAATAAATGGAACAACCAAAGAACAAATGTTCTGGCTTAAGTTTTTAAAATGAATCTTTTCTGCTGACCTCTTTCTCTTTTAAAGAATTACAAATATTTTCCTTTTCTCGGTTTCATAACACTATTTCTTTTTGTACTCAAAGTTGTCTTTATTTTCTACCTTTTCTTCTGAAGAGAATTGAGCCTGGATTCATCAGTGTTGAGTTGGGGAAAATAGCAAATAGCAAAGACAAGACTTAAAGGGTCAGTGGATTTTAAGGGTTGTTGTAAGGAGTAAATAGTTTCCCTATCAATGCAAATCATACATTAGATAGGTTAAACCTAAGACACACTTCCTTTATGAAGCTATCCCTGAGTAACCTCTACCACAGTGCCACAATAATTTCCCTCTTCTTTATTCAACTATAGAATTTTCCCCCAAGCATTACTGAGGTATAATCGATGAATGGAATGGTATATATTTAAGATGTACAACTTGTTTCACACATTGTGAAATGAACACCATAATCAAACTAATTAACATGTCCATCACCTCATATAGTTAACAATTTCTTTTTTTGTGGTGAGAATACTTAAGCTCTACTCTCATAGTAAATTTAAAATATATGATACATCATTATTAATTATTGTTACCATGCTGTATATTAGATCTCCAGAACTTATTTATCTTGCATAACAGAAGCTTTGTACCCTTTGACCGACATCTCCCCATTTCTCCCACCTCCCTGCTCCTGGCAGCCTCCATTTTACTCTCCACTTCTATGAGTGACTATGGAATTTTCACTCCAGTCTCACACAATCTAATATTTTTGGTTATATGGTTATCTTGTTTTATCATTTAGTTTCATAACCAAAATATCATAGCAGCTGTAATAATAATAAAATAGCAATAATAATGATTTATTGAGACCAATGTAATAAGACAAGGTGCTAAGCACTTTACATAGATCATCTTATTTAAATCTCCCAACACTTTTTGATGTATATTTTTCTGTTTTTCTTATTTTATCAATAAGGAAATGATGGCTTAGAGGGAGATGTATATCTTGCTCCATAAGTGATTTGTAAATTCTTTGGGACTTTTAGGTTATTTTTATTATTATAATTTTTATCCTCACCTGAGGACATTTTTTTCTTCCTTGCTTTTAGAGAGAGGGAGAGAAGAGAGAGAGAAAGAGAAAGAGAGAGAGAGAGAGATATGAGATGAGAGAGAAACATTTATTGGTTGCCTCTCATGCTGGCTCCAACTGAGGACCCGACCTGCAACATAGGCATATGGCCTGACTGGGAATTGAACCCCTGAACTTTTGGTTTATGGGATAACACTCCAACAAACTGAGCTACACTGTCCAGGGCAAGTTATTTTTAAATTACACGATTTTAATAGTTTAGAGTGGGGGCTTTGGAATAACCAAAAAAGGAGTTCCTTTTTGGCTCCTTCATTTATAAGCCGTGTGAGCTTGGTCAAATAATAAAGTTCTCTGAGTCTGGTTTTGTTATCTGTAAAAGTACAAATAATAATGCATATCTTCCAAGGTTTGTGCGAAAGTTATATGAAATATACACAATGTATTTAACATGGTCTAGCATGTGAAGAAAGTGATCAGTAATTAATAGTTAATGTTGCTTATTAACCTTATGCAGTGTTGTGGACGGTATGGTGCCATGAGTTGCCCCCAAAATAGTAACATAAAAATAAGTAATAATAAAATAATACAAGAGTATATTGTTGGGTGGTATTAAATATTTTTTATCTGAATAAAGGCAGGTCATGATGGATATATGTTACTGAAATAACTGAAATTACATTATGTAGCCAATATGAATAGTTGGGTTTTTATATTTCATCATCAATATTTCTTTTGTTCTAGATGAACATATTGGGCTGCCTTAAATATATTCCTTTAAAAAACTATATTAACATTTGTTTCACCTAGCATTGCCTAAATGGACAGTGGTGATTTCAACTTTAGTGAAAACTGGGGAGATGTTGCCATCCTGATGTATGAAACATTACCTTACGTTGTGGGTCATTTTCAAATAATTTACCTTAATAGTACATTGCACCTAAAGTCAATGAATATTCAAAAGTAACTTAGAATAAGTAGAAATGTTGCCTTTCCATCAGGTTCTCCTTTTTTCATGGTCTTACTAACACAACTGTAACAATTGCCTTTTTCTTTTCCTTTCAGGGGACAGAGAAGATGATAATGACAACAAAGTGGTTGCAGAGATCATGGCAAGATGTTTTATTCCAACTCTAGTAACAGCCCCCTCCTGGGAGGGATTTCATTTTGTTGGCCATGAGATTCGAATAACCGAAGCCATGGATTGTTATGGTGCTGTTGTTTGGCCATCGGTATAATTTCATACAATATTTGCTACATTTCAATGACTTTCAGTTAGCTTTCTTTATTATTTTGTACTATTTAGGAAAAGTAAATAGGTTCTATAGTTCTAATTTTTGACCTAAAACAGTAAAATTTAGAAATCATGAAATTTGGAAAATGCTTCCACAATTAATTCTACTTCTGACTCGTAGGATAATTTTTTAAAAATATTGTTTATACCTCAAGGGTTATTTTGTGACCGTAAGAGTTTAGAATAGTGAACATTTCATTTCCCATTTAACTGGCTCCATTTGATTTAAACAATTATAATGAAATGTTTAGCAGTGTCAATGTGGAGAATATTCTAAAATGTTTTCCTTTATGAGTTTTCCCATGAAGGGTGCAGACCCCTCACCACTATCTGCTCCAATCCCACACACTTCTTTGAAATGATTATTATTAGAAATTGCTTTCTTTAAAGATAAACCTAAGCAACCGAACTCCATATTTTTAGTTGTCTCTGTTCTCCCCACAAACCCCAAAGACTTTTTCTAGCCTAAATGTTGAGCCATTGGTTGGTATAATTCTGTTGATAATTTTCTGTAGTGATACATATGTATACACACAAATACACACACATACATATCATAGCATTAGTGGGATATTCATCTAATAGAGTTTAATTGTACATTCTGTTAATACTCGCCAAATATTGTTTTTTTTTCTAACTTTCATAGGCCCTTGTTCTATGCTATTTTCTGGAAACAAATGTAAAACAGTATAATATGATTGACAAAAATGTGATTGAAATTGGAGCTGGAACAGGGCTAGTCTCCATTGTGGCAAGTTTACTTGGTAAGTAAGTATTTGTGATTGAATGGGGTTTGAAGAATTTAATGATCAAATATCATTATTTGCTTTTACTATCCAGTGCACTATGACCTGGTCCTATTTTTAACTCCTTAATTGTTTGAATGGACTTCATCAATAAATTACCAATTTTTAAGTCACCTTACTAGTTTATTTCAGAATTTTCTGTGAAGTATTCATTCTTCTTATGGAGTGCCAAGTCAGAAACGTATTCTAATTTGGTATCCTGACTGCTAGAGGAGTGCATGAAATGCTAGGTGTACATAGAGTGTACTGCTGCTGACTCTGATGTTTTTTATTTAAATATTAGCTCACTTTAACATTTCTATTTAGCCAAATATTCCTTTTGGGTTTTGAAGTCCTACGCTTTTATGAAAAAGCCCCTGTTAGAATAGAGAAGGAGTATTAGAAATCACGTCTGCTTCTAATTTTATGTATTTGCCCTTGAATTTATTTTCTCAGTTCATTTTCATTCTCCTTTTGCAATTTTTTATTCTCTCACCAGAATCTTCTTTTTCAGCTAAATGTGTGATGGTCTCTGTGTATGCCTCTGCCTACTCCAGTCTTTTTGTTGTTGCTGTCATAGATTTCATTGCCTTAATTTAGCCATCTTTTCTGATGTGTACTACCCAAAGCTATCTTGATTTCCTTGATCTTCTGAAGTGTACACCTGACCACTCTAAAATCTTGAGAAGAATTAAAGATTTAACAATTTATAACTTTCTGAACACTGGAAAAATATAGGACCATTGAAGTCACACACACACACACACACACACACACACACACACACACACACATTTGTCTTGATATTTATTTCTAAAGTCAGAATTCAGTTTTGTCTGGAGAGAGCCTAAAGGACTACTGGATTTATACCTAAAGAATTCCCTATCTAGGAGCAGAATTTGTGTCTGCAAAGTCACTTGTTTCATTAAAAAAATTATCCTTTCAATCTGCTTGTATATCTAGACACAAATATCAAAAGATGGAAGCTTTCTTTAGTCAGTATTCCAAAAGTGGTGGTGTTCATCAATCTAGACATGAAGATATTAATAGTTAGATATATATATATATTTTTAATATATTTTATTGATTATGCTATTACAGTTGTCCCATTTTTCCCCCTTTTTTTCCTCTCCACCCCTTACCCCCCTTTTCCCCACCCTTTGGTTTTTGTCCATAGGTCATACATGTAAGTTCTTTTGCTTCTGCATTTCCTATACTATTCTTAACCTCCCCCTGTCTGTTTTCTACCTACCGCATATGCTACTTATTCTCTGTACTTGTTCCTCCTCTCTCCCCCTACCACTCCCCTGTTGATATTCCTCCATACCTTATATAAATCCCTTTAACATTTCATACAATAAAGGTTGGGTGATGATGAACTTCTTGAACTTGACCTTATCTGAGAAGCACTTTATCTGCCCTTCCATTCTAAATGTGAGTTTAGCTGGATAGAGTATTCTTGGATGTAGGTCCTTGCCTTTCATGACTTGGAATACTTCTCTCTAGCCCCTTCTTGCCTGCAAGGTCTCTTTTGAGAAATCAGCTGACAGTCTTATGGGAATTCCTTTGTAGGTAACTCTCTCCTTTTCTCTGGCTGCTTCTAGGATTCTCTCCTTATCTTTAATCTTGGGTAACGTAATTATGATGTGTCTTGGTGTGTTCCTCTTTGGGTCCAACTTCTTTGGGACTCTCTGGGCTTCCTGGACTTCCTGAAAGTCTATTTCCTTCACCAGCTTGGGAAAGTTCTCCATCATTATGTGTTCAAATAAGTTTTCAATCTCTTGGTCTTCCTCTTCTCCTTCTGGCACCACAATGATCCGTATGTTGGGCCGTTTACAGATGTCCTGGAGGTTTCTGAGCCCCTCCTCCATTTTTTGAATTCTTGTTTCTTCATTCTTTTCTGGTTAGATGTTTTTTTTCTTTCTGCTGGTCCACTCTGTTGATTTGAGTCCCAATTTCCTTCTTATCTTTATTGGTTCCCTACAGATCTCTCCTAATTTGTTCAAGTAATTGTGATAATTTTTCGTCGAATTCTGTGAGCATTCTGATTACCAGTGTTTTGAACTGTGCATCTGATAGATTGGCTATCTCTTGGTTGGTTAGTTCTGGAGCTTTGATCTGTTCTTTCATTTGGGCCATTTTTCCCCCCTTGGTGCATCTATTACTTTAAGGGGCGGAGCCTTAGGTGTTCACCAGGGCGGGGAAACTCACAGTCGTTGCGTTGTGATGCAGCCTGTGGGGTTGGGACCTGCGAGAACAAAGGTGCTTGCTCTGCTCTCCGCACCCACATCGCTTCCCACAAGCAAGTTGAGCCCCTCTGCGCTGGCTCCGGGGTCGCTCTGGGGTTGGTGGACGGGCCGCACAGTTCCAATCCCCTGTGGGTCTCCCCAACGAACTCCCCCGCCTCAACTCCCACAGGTATTTTCAATTGGTGGTTTGAGGTTTTATTTCCCCGCTTTGATGGGTTGCGCCCTGCTTTTTCTCCTGGTTTGTCTGCATGTGAATTAGGACCTGCCCAGTCCACCAGTCTCGGCCCTGCTGGGTCTGGGTGGGCTGGGCGCTGGCCGAGTTTTGGTCAGGCACACCCGTCTCGGTGTGCTGCAGTGTTGCTAGTACTACTCCATAAACTGCGGTCTTGCCGTGCTGCGGAGTCGCCGCTCATTCTTTCTCCGCCCAGCTCTGCCTCACTTACCAGACTGGATGTAAGTGTCTTCTTTAACTCCTTGGTTGTTGGACTTCCTCTCAGTTTGTTTTCTGTCAGATCTGACTGTTTTTGTTTAATTAAATTGCTGTTTTTTCCTCGTTTGGTTGTGTGCGGAGGAACGGCGTGTCCATCTATGCCTCCATCTTGCTGGAAGTCTCATAGTTAGATATTTTATATTCACTTTAACTAGTGTTGTTTTCCTTATCTTGGAATTATAAAAAGATTCATTGAAAATGATAGAACCACCCACACTGGAGTTGAAGACTCTACCAATGATGTGCCTATTTCCCTTCCCATTTTAACATTTCTCACAAAATACAATTAAATGCCAGAGAAACTTGCCATTGTGATTATGAAATAGGTTCTAAATTAGTCTGGGCTGAGCTAGACTTCTCTCCAGTTCTGCTTTTTCATTGCTTACCTAAATCTGTTCTTGTCTGGTGATGTGGAATTGACCAAGTTAGATTTATTTACAAATTATTTTAAGGCTCTGCTCCTGCTCTAAGTTTACTTTAAGGGCCAAATTTTACTGGTTATTCATTTCTACAGTTTTGCCCCTTCCAATTTCCTCCTGAAAATGACCACCACTATTCATTTTTAACCTGGCAATAGTTTATATCTTCTTCATCTGAGCATTCTGTTCAAAGATCTGTGATCTTTCACTGCATGAGCACTATATACATGCTGTAGCTAGGTTTTAAACACTTTTTTTTGATGGGAGGACTCACACTTAAAATGGGATCAAGATGAAAACTTGGGCATAAACATGGCTGTCATGATACTTTCAATATAATGCCATTGGAAAGTCTTCTTTCCTTCCACCACTTCTCATACTTTAGTACTTCCTTGTCAATGATAGGATGTCCAATGTTGTAGACTCTTGTTTAGTCTCACAGGAGTGGGGCTCAGAATTCTTTTAGGGAAGAACCTGGTCATCTCTCAACAATGACTACTGATTGTTCCAGTGAGGGTACCCAATATTTAGCATTTCCCTTTCTCTTGATTATTTTTCCCCTAGCATGTAGTAGAAAAATGGAAAATAACAACAGCAACAACAACAAAACAAGAAAAAACAAGAGAACAGAAAAATGCAATGCAGTGCAAAAGTACCGTGGGAATATGGTTTTGTAAGAGAAGGCTTAAAGCTTCCCTAGTAGTCCTTTTGAAAGGGATTTCTTTCCTGTGTGTATTGACTGTTTTTTCCTTGGGACTAGCAGTTATGCAAAATTGTAAAATGCATGTTGGCTTGAAACCTGATTGTTTACTTTATCCCATGAGGGTTCTTTTCCGACTGCCCTTTGCTTCACAGGTGCACATGTGACTGCCACAGATTTACCTGAATTACTTGGAAACCTGCAATATAATATTTCCCGAAATACCAAAATGAAATGTAAGCATTTGCCTCAGGTTAAAGAACTCTCCTGGGGCATAGCTTTAGACAAGAACTTCCCTAGGTCTTCCAACAATTTTGACTACATTTTGGCGGCTGATGTTGTCTATGCTCATCCTTTCCTGGAAGAACTTCTCATTACCTTTGACCATCTGTGCAAAGAAACTACCATCATCCTCTGGGTTATGAAATTTAGGTTAGAGAAAGAAAATAAATTTGTAGATAGATTTAAGGAGTTGTTTGACCTGGAAGAGATTTCTAGTTTCCCTAGCCTGAATATTAAGTTGTATAAAGCTATGAAAAAGAATCGAAGGAGTGCATGATATCCTCAAAGGTGGACTTGGAAAGCAAAGGCAGACTTAGAAAACAAAGGCAATTTCTAGTAGATTATGACTTTAAAGAAGACCCTGGATAATCTGATGTAGCGTTGACTTTCCCAAGGGGGGAAACACACACACACACACACACACACACACACACACACTTTTGTTACAGCACAATTAGGGGTTTTCCCGGATAGAGTATATAGGTCTGGAGGATGGCAAAACCATACTATGTGGTTATTGGTTAGGAAAATGTCTGTTTTTCTTATCCCTCCCTCCATATCACCATTTATTATTATGGTCATTTAAATACATAGTACAATTATTACTTTTAATGTGTGACTATAGAATAGTGGTTTTTAATAATAACATCTCTAAAATAAATATTCTTATTGTTTTGAACATAAGCTTATATGATTCTCTCCTTAGAAATAAAAAAAATGGACTATACTGGGATCTGCAAATAAGTCTGAAAGGGCAGATACATAATATAACGGTAAATGTTAGATTATTGTGGTTTTTGTTAGTGCCAGTTTATAGGCAGTCTATCATTTCTGCTTGGCAGGGTGGGCCTTCAGCACAACCTCTGAAATCAATCAAGCTTGTGGATTTGAGGTTATAGGCAAGGACATTTCACTCTAGTAAATGAAAAATGAGTAGAAGCAAACATAAAAGCAGTTGGGGTTTTGTAGGAGTTATTGTCTTGTTTTTAAGCCAAATGCGGTTATTATTTGTTTTATCACAGAAACGGAAATATAAAAATTTTGGGTTGAGAATACATGTTAAAATGTTCAGGTTCTAATTTCAAATAACCAAAGGCTGTTTTTAAAGTTTAAAGCTCTTCTAATGAACATATATAGATCTAGATATTTTAAATCCTATGTGACTTTTCACATGGACCTTAAGAGATTAGATTAAGTCTAAAGTAATTAAAGTCAGTGCAAGGAGAATAAATAATTAGAATTTTTTTCCATGTAGCAAGAGTGTATTATTGGTAACTACTCTTCAGTGTCCCCACTAACGTTTGCTAGGCTATCACTGTGCCCTTGGGTTGACACTTGCTCTCCTATACCAAGCCCTTCCTGCCTTTCTGGAAGTTCTCAGGCCACTTGGGTTGAATAGAGCTAAAAAATTATTTCCTAGAACCCTGATCTGTAAGCCAGGATGCAAATATGTTCCCAGTGGAATTTTTGGTATGTTCAGTTCATAGGGCCATCTCTTAATAATTCCTGTTATTTATGTGGCTCTTTATAGTTTTCACAGCCTGTTGCATATATAATCATTTAATCCTCACAACCCTTCTAAGAAGCATAAGTATTATCCCTACTTCATAGACAAAGAAACTGTGGCTGAGAGGGTGAAGTCACTTGTCCAGGCTATGCAGCTGCAGAGTGGCAGCAACGGGCACTCAGGTCCTGGCTTGTGTGAGTCCAGAGCCTGTGTTCTTTACCATTGTATTGCTTTTGTTTATTTAAAACAATAATTTTCACTCCTTTTTAAATGAGTAAAGTCATTTCTTCAAAATGAAATCAGTATCTAGAAAGGTAATTAAATACATTAAGAAATAATGAGAACTGGTCCTTCTTAAATGTTTTTATCTATTCCTGCCTTAACTGGATGGTAAGAGTAGTCCCATTTAGAAGGTGACATTTCAGCAGAGCTGGAAATTGGTGAGAAAAGTAGCAGTACAGGTATCTGGAGAAGTATGTTCCAGGCAGAAGGATCAACTATGCGAGGACCGTGAGGCAGAAGCATGCCAATACTCAAAGTCAGTGTGCTTGGAGCAGGTTGAGCCAGGGAGACTGGGGGGTGGGGGTGGCGCTGGATTGTGTTGGTTTTTTGCTGCAGTCTGGGTACTCTGGAAACAGACTGAGGTAAAATTTGGTGTACATGTCATTTGTTAGAGATTTCTGTTGGAATCAAGACCTGTGCAAAGGAGCAGAAGCAAGTAGGACAAAGGTAGAAGTCAATCTGCAATAAAGGCACAGCCATACCCTAAGCTGACCCCCACATGGAGTACTGGACCCAGAGTGGTCTTTCAGAGGTATTCCAAGTTGGGTTGAGACATTTGGACCTTGATAACCCTATGCCATTCAGTCTCTGGCTGCCCTGAGAAGGCTCTTTAACTTTGGGTGAGGTGACTTGTTTCAGGGACACAAATTCTGAAGACGTTGACAGCTGCAGGCCATCTCTCAGCAGTGAGGCAAAAAGTCATTCTGCAGGGGATCTGGGCAGCACATCACAGTGTCCACCACAAACTTTAAGGTCATTGGAAGAATTTTGGCTTCTACTCTGGTTCCAAAGGAATCACTGAATGCTTTGGAATAGAAAAGTGAACCATATCACTACATGTAAGGACCACTCCAAGTGTTGTTTTGAGAATGCTTATCAAAGTCAAAGGGGCCTATTATGAGGCTGTGGCAGCAGTTTCTAGCAGGGAATGTGCCTTGGAAGTGGTGAAAATGGTCAGTTTTAGATGTGTTTGGAAGCTAGAGCCAATAGAACTTCCTACTGTATTGAATATAAGTGTGAGGAGAGAAGAGTCAAGGCTGACTCTTAAGTGTTTGATCAGAGCTCCTGGACACTAACTCAGAGGCATAAGCTTAGAGATGGTAAAGCTCCTTCAGGGAGCAAGAGTGAATCCACAGAGAAGAAAGCAAGGACTGAGTCCTGAGATTGTCTAACAATAAGAAATCAGACATATTTCTATTCCAGATATTTTTTAAGATTCTCTTCCCCCACTCCTCTACCAAAAGTTGTATTAGTACTTGTTAACTCTGAGATATGTATTTGCTACCACAGTGACTTTTGAACTGGTCAGTAGAGGTCCAAGATTCCTCAAAGCTGCTTCAAATGCTTTTAGGAGTGTTTTAGGTGCAGCAGCAGGAATTTTGGGGTAACAAGTAAAAGAATGGCTCCTCTCCTAGAAATGTTTATCACTACTAAGCTATTTTTAGGTAGAATAAAGTGTCCTTACTTCAAAAACTGTGTGTGTTAAGACCAAACCAGCCATATTGTTCATAATAGTTGTTCTTTCTCGGTGTTAATCTGTCAAACACACAGTGTTTATTCACAGTGTTGAATATCCATTGTTTTATTCTGTTTATAGCATTCGCTTGCAAATTTTAACATCCACCCACTCACATTGTACCTCTCTTGTTTCACTTCATTCTGTCATTCTTTTTGCTGTGGTTTCTCCACTCTTTTCTATATTCATTTTTACAATAATTTAATTTTAAAAGATATAATGTGGGTAGATTTTTTTCCATCTTACAGTTTTTCTTTTATGACTACGAATTGATTTGTCAACTTTAATCCAGGAGAGTTTTACTGTGAACTTTGCCTTTATCTGACTTTTTGGAAGAAATTAAATTATGTTAATGAAAACCTTGATTTAATTTTTGCAGCAACTTTCTGGGTTTCTAGAAGAATAAACATACTGATTATAGAGCTTGAAATAGAAGTTATCACAGTATAGTTATTGCTCCAGAGCAGACATTCTAACTTGTTGTGATACTCTGCAGCTTAAAATTTGTATGTTACATACATGTAACATGGAGGTTTTCTGTCCCAGAGTTTATCAACTGACTTTAGGAAATGAAATACTATCTTAGAACTGAATTCTTCTGTCTTAGAATTGATATATTCTATTACTGATATATTCTATTTTATTTGTATCAACTTTGTCTACCAGAATTTAAAAAAATTTGTTTTCATTCTTTATATACATTTGATTCTCTTTTTTGGATAAAGAATTGTGGCATTGGGTAGTTTCCTAACAGATTTGGAGCCATTAGTATAAACTCATTATTGTGAAAGAAAAAAATGAGGAAACACAATAGAATGGAATATCCCTTTTGTTTTTTCCTTTAAATCTTCAGATTCCAGGAGCTTGGTTTTCTCTGTGAATGCCTCATGTCTGGTCTTTATAGACAGAGACTATGTCCAACTTATTTTAAGCAGTGCCACTAGCATGTAAGCAGATAAAT
Source organism: Micronycteris hirsuta (assembly GCA_004026765.1). Classification (NCBI taxonomy): domain Eukaryota; kingdom Metazoa; phylum Chordata; class Mammalia; order Chiroptera; family Phyllostomidae; genus Micronycteris; species Micronycteris hirsuta. Next base: position 12,273 of record PVJI01023552.1, read on the forward strand.
AATTTCTGAGTATCCTTTGGAAATAAAACATGTCTACTGGGTAGGATTTTGATGCACTAGTTTTGAAAACAAGCTGTGACCTTCAGTTCTACAAATGAAAGATTAAGTCAACCTTAAGTAGATTAGCTAAGTAAGAAAATTGATAAGCTTAGAAGAGAATTAATATACTATACCTCTTTGTTTGATTCCATTTTAACTTATTTTTCAAGGAAATCTGCATGTGGAGAAGGTAAAAATTGTCAAATATGTGCATTTTTCCACCAAATAATAAGGTAATAATCAGAAACGAAATTTGGAACAGAGCAGGAAAATACTTCTGTGAAATGTAGTGGAATATGGGAAAACAAAATTTAAAAGCCATAAACATTTGTGATCGTGTTTGTGTGTGGAACTCATTTTTTTTTTATCTTACTTACGAAGCCAGGAAATAGTTCACAAATGATTTCTACATCTAGGCTCCTGTGGTTTTGAGTTTCTCATGTGAAATTAAGTCTAGAATATTGACCTACAAGCTCATTTTCAGTATTTGCTTTGTTTCCAAGTTCCACACAAAATCAAAGACAGTGTTCTGTATAATTGTGTGGTTATATTATGGGACAGTTATGTTTTGGGTGACTTAGAATCAATTAATTTTGTGGTCATTCTGGGGGGATCCAAAAAACCTGGAATTATCTTCTGGAGGTTGGGCCACTTGTAGTACAGGCTTCCCCTGCGTGGTGAGTGTTCTAGGAACCCATCTGTATCAGTATATGAGCTGGCATTGTTGTGAGAGGATGCGTTCAGCTTCTGTGAAATTTTTTTGAAGACCCTTTCAACACATTTACCCATTTCATAATGGGTGATTTACAAACATGACACGGGGTAGATCGGACCTGCCGATACCCGTGGGTGACTGTGACCCAATGCATGTATGAATCTCATACCGAGACATGCGGGGAAAGAGAGACCGGGGCCATGTGGCTAATTCCTCCCATCTCAGGAAAAAGCCCAGTGGCTTGTCCAGCCAGGGTTTTTATCAGGAGCATTAGCAATTTACATTGGATTGATTATTCATGGATTAAGCAGAACAGGGGTAAGATTACTCATAGCAAGGCATTGGATGTAAATTCAGATCCGGTGGCAGATAGGAGGACCAGGTTAAAGTAATAGGCAGAGCACAGCAAGCCAGAATTTTTTAAGATACCTCTTTGCCAAATTCCTATTAGAGAATTCCCATTCCACAGACATGATTCACACTTGTTCACACGGGAATCACACGGAGCTGTGCTCAAGATGTGTAAATTCTCAGGACTGCGTGTTTACACGCGTGTGGAAATCACTGCCACACAAACACACCTACCTGCCCACGCTAAGTGTTCAGCAATTTTTGACCAAAAACAGCATGACCTCTCTGCCCCACCCTCCCTATTCACCTGATCTTGCCGAGAGCAACTATTTTTTTTGTTTTTCTGGATGAAAAAGGTCCTGAAAGGGAAACGTTTTGCTGATGTGGAAGAGGTTTTTTTAAAAAAAGGAGAAGCACTAAAAGGCATCAGAATCGATGAATTCAAAAGCTGTTTTGAGCAGTAGATAAAAACATCTCAATAGGTGTATTGCATCAAAGGGAGAGTACTTTGGAGGTGATTGAAGTTTATACATATAAGAATAAATACACAATATTTTATAAATAAATTCCACTTTTGGGGGTCCTCCCTTGTATTAACTCCTTTAATTATGAGTTCCTGAACTGGACATTAGTGTTTACTCTGATTGTGCATAGCTGTGTAGCATTTAGATTGCTGGGCACACACCGTTGACGGCCTGTTCTACTGAACTAACCTTTGGCCTTTATCACGAACAGCACTGTTATTGGCAAAGCTCAAAGGCTGGAGTTTTTCCTCTCGATTTCTTTGTTTCTAAGGCAATTGTCTTTCTTTGAAATCCAATCAAGTTTTAGAATTGGCACTCAACCATCAAAGAATTTAAAGGTACTACATAAAATGAATACAAATTGTTCAGGTCAATTTTGTTATAAATGAAATTAATTAAAAAAAAAGAAAAATATTAGATATCTGCTGCTAACCACTAACACTTTACCATACCCAAAAAATTGTTTGGTTTTCCTAGCAAAAGCACAGACCAAGTATGATTAAAACAAAGCATTTAAAAATATTGTAGTAGCCAGACATAATTTTATAATGCCACAAATACAGGACACAAGGCTTCTGAAAATTACTTATTTGTTAAATGCTAGATTTTGTAGGTTAGGTTTTGAAAATTTCTGTATTTTCATTGTCCACAGGCCATATAAAGTTTCTTTGTTTTAATTTAAAATTATGAGTCAGAAAAAATAAAGTTATGTGTTAACTTTACTGGACTTTAAATTTATTTTTCGTGTCTTGATTTAATTTGGGTTTCTTATCTCTTTTTGTATTTCCTTTGTTGGCAGAATATAAATCATAATGGCAAAGGTTGTCTCTTTGTCACAAACCATCATAAATAAGCCCAAAGAACAAACCATAAAAATGTAAGAAATTCTTAGATTAAAAAACATGAGTAATGTTTTCTACCTACTTGGTGTTCAGAGGTAAAAGTACAGTTTGCAACTAGTAAATTATTAACATTTTTCTGCCAAGGGTTTCCTCCTTCCTTAGGATCTCTGTGATTAATAGGCAGTCAATTTAAGAACTAGAAGGGTGTCAAATGTGATAAACAAATTTTATAATCATATATTAAAAAGAGGAATTGAGAAATAATTATAAGATTATAATTTATTACAATAATTAAGGTACAATTCTTAAATATAACATCTAATAAGAATGTGCAGCATTCTTGGGGTGAATAGTTGTTGGTATGGATTTCATATTTTTTTAAGGTAATTCAAGGAGGCTTAAAAGCAATTATAAAAAGGCAAAATAACTACCTGATATCATTACCTTTTACTTTCTTTGGATTATGTTTTTCTTCTCTAGGAAGTCATCTAATAGTTGTCCTTCCTTCCTTCCTTCATTCATTCAATATTTATTGAAAAGCCACAATATGACAAGCAGGGGCTGCATGCAGTGAACAAGGTAGGTGGGATTTAGAGCTCAATGAAAATGGTCAGACGCAGGGAAGTCAGTGCACAGTAGGAGAACTAGACACTAGACAAAGACTTAGGTGTCCTGTTAGGAGGGAACCTAATCCACAACCATGGAGTCAGTGAGCAGTTCCTGGAGAAGTAACCTATAGCTGCGCAAAAGAGATGAAGAGGGGAGAGAGAGGATATATTCTGGGGAGAACAACATGTAAGAAACTTTAGAGACAGCCAAGAGTGACTTATTTAAGCTCTTCACTGGAAAAATTATAGCTTTTATTAGCCCTTGCTGAAATAGTAACTGCATTCTGGAATACTCACTGCTTTCAACTCTGTTTTAGACATTTCTCATAATAGTATCTCTGAATCCTACAGGCAATTCTAGAGCTATTAGTGCATTTTACATATGAAGTAACTGAGACTCAGTGAGGGTATGCGGTTTCACAAAGTTACACCTGTGTGCAGGATGCGATGGGAACCTTGGTCTCTGTGGCACCTAACTGTGCTCTTTTCAGGGGACTGCCTTGTGTCCACTTTCCACTCTGAGCCCTGCAAAAAGTTTTACTTCTCATTTTTATTCTTTCTAATTTGGAGGAATCCAAACTTAGTGAATATTGCCATTTGTCTCTGGAGCACAAATTAGTGTAAGTGGGATACTATTGAGACGAACCCATATGAGCTCCTTTTCACAGTTTCCCGTGAAGAGTATGATTTTATAAATATATGTGTATCTCCAGCAAATACTTAAATACATTTTTCTTTGCAAGGAATATTAGGCAAATATTAGGTAATTAATTTAAAGATATGTAGCAATCTTAAAAAATAGCCAGTGTAGGGGTAAAAAGAGATCCTTTTTTTATAAAGGGTACTGAGGTGGAAGAAAAATTAAAAATTTAATTTTTTTTCTTGAAAGATGGCTCAGGCAGAATGAAGCAAAGGAAGTGCAGGATGCCCTCAGGTGACTTTTTCAGCAGAAAAGGCCAAGGGGTGGGGTTGAACTTTAAAACATCACCCCATCTGTCAATGATGTTAGTGTTTATAGGCTCGTTACTAAGTGGTAATCTCACTGCAACAGCCCAAAGGTAAACCCTGAGGTGAAGTGAGAACACCGGTACCCAGAAACCGCCTTTCAGCAATCTTTCAAGGTGAGGACAGTATTGACTCAGACAGTGCAGCCTTCTGAAGCCAAAGAAGTGCGCCAAGGGTCTCTGACCAAGAGATTGGAAGTACACCAACATGTCTGCAGCAAAGTGCTTGGCTAAGAGGAAATGGCTTTCAGCCTCTGTTAGCCTGAGGATCTTTAGATGACAGGCACTTGGGTTCTGTGAGGTTGATATCGCTGAGCAAGTCCTCAGACTTTGGCTGGAGGCCCTGACAGGTGACAGGATGTAAGCTGATGCCAGTGTGGGCAGCTCGGCTTGCTTCCATGATGTCGGAAGACGGCAAGCTGTCAGCAGCCGGCATGTGAGGGCCAAGTTCTGAGGACTGACCTTGCCAATTGCCATTGTAGAGCTATATGAGCCAGAGTAGCCACAGACTGTTCTAGAATTGAGAGGAGGGAAACATGATGTATCTAAAACTTCTGGAAGGACATGGTTACCCTGTATAGTCACAAGTTCAAAGGCAAGAGGGTAGGAATGGAATTTCTAAGGAGAAAACTTCCAGGTTATTGAGAAAAAGGAGTCATAAGATAAATTTTTCTTTGATAGTTTTTTTATTGCATGCATTCCTGGTTGATGTTACATTCCCCAGCAGAACCTGGAGCTTGATAACTGACATCTCTACTAAGCAAGTGACTGAATATGGAGTCTGATAAATACAGAAGTTGAAGCCAACATCCAAGGAAAATTCAGCTTGGATTCAATAGCATCTACCTCAGATGCAAAGCTTGCTTTTATTCTATCATAAATTTCTACCAACTAAGCAAAAAGCTAAGGATTTGAATACCCCACAGCTCCCAGAATAAAATCCAAGTCTGAAATTACCAAAGATTGCCACTGGGAGGCCCCAGTGATCTGTAAAATGAATGGTTCCTTCTGATAAGTAAGTGGAAATAAAAGAAATAATTTAAACAAATGAATTATGAAAGATCATATGCAAATGCATTGAAAGCGGTAAGGGGTAAATACACAACAGTATAATATGATAAATAGGTGGTGCTGTCCTCCGTAATTAGGGATTGTTTAAATTCTACCCCTTGCCTCAGCACTGTGCATATATTATGAAATAAACTCTCCGAGACAAAAAATAAGGGCTGGTTTTCAGTTCTGTGAATGCTATACAGGTGTTCATTGGCTGTGCATGTGTGTGTGTGTGTGCACGTTTGAGAGCAGAATGGGAGGGGAGGGAAGAGAAGAAGACTGTGAGAGGACGGAGAGAGGCAGCCAGAAGAGGCTATACTGGGTGGGGTGAGAAGAGAAATTTTGATTCTTACAGACTGAGAGAAAATATCTGGCCAGACTTGTCAGATTTTATTTTTGTAATACAGTGATTCTCAAATAGGAAGGTGCACCAGAACCACCTGCAGGGCTTGTTAAGCTGGGCCCCAGTCCCAGAGTTTCTGATTTAGTAGATCTGGGACATGTCTAACAGGTTTCCAAATGATGCCAAGGCTCCTGGTCTGGGGGCCACACTTTTGAGAACCACTGTTGTCACATCACACTTCAGTGTTATCATTTGAGTCTAGGGTATTTTGGCACATAAGGGAGATGCCTCCATCTATTTGTTCTGTCTCCTCTATTCATTTTCTCTATTGTATCTGATGATCTGCATCTTTAAATATGCACTCTTCCTGGACCTCCCGTGAACCCCCTTGGTAAATTCCTATAGGCTTCATCCTTTCTAAATTGTTGGGAAGAAATTTTATTTGAAAATGCATGATACAGAATAACCTTTGGCTTACACTTAATGTTTTCTTATGTTATGCATCATTTATGTCCATTTTGAGTTTAATACTTTAAGCACAGTTATGAATAGTCTATGATGTGAAGAGAGTGAGAGAAATGAGATTATTTCACAAAGACTTAAGGGATAGTGTTTAAAATTCTAGCTTGTAGACTCTGAATATAAAATATTTGTACGTTATTAAAGAACAGAATGTTTAATGTGACAATGTTTCATTTTATTGCCATAGCATGTAATTGCTCCATATTCAGACAGGGTCTTAATTAAAAAATGTGTCAATACACCTAATAGAAGAGATGACTCTGAACCTTCGATTGTCTTTAGAGGGAAGTTCTGATATACACAAATAGTGACAGCACTTGGGGTAGGATTTCCGGTGGTGCTAGGAATTTGTCAGGCCTGGGATGTGAGTGGGGACTTTAGTTAATAATAATTCTCAATTTCATTATTGAGATATGTATCTGGGCAAGAACCTTGTTCCTCATGCCGAATAAGCTAGAAGATGTTGGCATTGTTGAGGTGTTTTTATTTTTTGGCATTGGGGTATAGTATTTTTTCTTTTCAACTTTTTAAATTGGTGAGAAAGATAGATAGGTAGATGATAGATTTATTCTTCTATTTACTTATGCATGCATTGGTTGCTTCTTGTATGTGCTCTGACTGGGGATCGAACCCACAACCTTGGTGTATGAGGATAATGATCTAACCAACTGAGCACCTGGCCAGGGCCTCTTTTCAAACTTGTGATGAATTAGAGTCATATTCTTTCATGAAATTGACATACTAATACCTCCCACTAGATAATTTCCATGAACTAATTTAAAAACTGGAATTCATCATCATCATTGTAAAAAAAAATTAAAATAAAAGCAATTAGAAAATTCTGAAACTGAGGGTCCATTTTCTTAATATGAGTGCATACTCATACTGGCTCAGAGCAGTAGTTATCAATGCTGGTTGTCAATCAGAACCCCTGTGAAGCTTTAGAGAAATGCTATTTCCCTGGTCCTGCTTCAACTCACTGAATTAGAACCCAGAGGTTGGAGGGGTAAATTCTTATGCAGATATATGTTGGTTGGCATTTTGGGGGAAGTATTGGTTTGGTGTATATGACTAACCATGCTCAGATGGTCTTTCATTTGGCCCTTTTTACATTCTTCATGGCTTGTAACTTACTGAATCACTATGAATTCCAAGTTTTTTCATTGCATGTAATTGTTAAATAAAGAATTTTCCACATGAAAGCCTCCAATTGTATTGAAACAACCTCAGACATAGCCTAGTATACATTTCCCCTAGACTCAGTCAATACAGATTAATTGTTTTTGGAAGAAAGAAAACATTCTATCTCACCTCATCACTGGAATATTAATTTATCTAATCAATAGAAATTGGAATGTTACCATGCTATATGCAAACTATGTCCTTTGCCGAATAAGTCACTACACCATTTTTGAAAAGCCCAAGAAATTCAGAATCCCAGAAGGAGGGTTCTGCTTTTCACAAAGCACTGAGTGGGCAGGTATAAGAAAGAAAGACTCAGCAGGGAGTGAGATGTGTCAAGCTAAAGGAAAAAACCAAGAGTGATTGTAGCACATTAAGTGTTTTTGGCACATTGGGCTGCTTTTGAAGAAACTAATGGCTCCAGAAATGATTCAGGATTTTCATCCCAAAATTTTTTAAGTGTAATGTGTTATGAAATAACCAAATTTATAGACTATTAGGAACCTGGAATTTAAAGCTACCCCTTATTTAGTGCAAAATTACCTTCTAAGGTATTGCTAACAGATAGATTGTGAATGAAAATTCTTTCAGGGAGGGGACCACTATCTCTGACAAGGCAGTATATTCTAATTATGAGAAAGTATGTTCGTATATGGAACAGAAATCTGCTTGCCTCATATAGCCAACAAAAATAATTCTTTCCTACACAAAACAAATCTTTTCTATAAAATTACAATGAGAGGAGTACAGGACAGTTTGTCTTTTTTCAGGCTAAACATCTCCGGTTCTTTTTCAATCATTGATTATCTTCCTGAATACACTCCAATTCTTCAGTATCTCCTCTTAAATTTTGGTCTCCAAAACTTGAAGTGGTGTGCCAAAGTGGTCTGACCAAGATGGAGAGAACTTTTCTGAATGTACTCAGTACTTTAGTAGTAGAATACAAGCAGTGACTCTGCATCATAGATATGGAAAGAATCAAGGAGCATTGCCCCTAGTAATCCGACTATAGTTGGTCTGTAGGAACAGTAGTACCAGATGATGCATTGGTGTACATGTATAGACCTATCCAGGGAGACTACAATACACTGGATTTCTTGTGACAATCCTTACCCTCTATAAACGCAAAGAAGTATTTGCTTTGCAAGATGATAATCCGATTTTTCCCTTTGAAGGAAAAATTCCTATATGAAAAATTCATACTCAAACATTACTCATGTTTGAGTAATATGTAATAGAGAGTGGTCATCCACCAGTAGCGCTGGGAAATTGTAGGCAGCTATGTGGACTTGGCTCCCAGATTAAGGGTCAAGAAGGGATACGATCCTTATATCTGGCATTAGGCATCTTTCCTATATAGAGATTTGTTTAGGGAATTTGAAAGCCACATTCATATTTTCTTAAAACCATTTGAGTTTTCTTCAGAAAGCTCAAGTTAAGTCATAGTAATAAACCTGCTTTTGAACTTCCCTTTTAAAAAGAAATCCTATTTACCATGTACCACAGTCTGATTATTTCAAAATAGTTTGGAGAAAAAGATAACCATATTGACCACTAGAATTGGCGTATGTATGTCCACTTTTTATTTGAGGTGAATTTCCAAGGTTTGTTTATATTTGACTATCGAAACACAATATTGGTATAAAATATATATACTTCTCACTTTAAACAAACATTAAGAACAAGTTGGTATTCTCAAGTCTAGAGGGTTAACAGAAGAATATTGTATTAGACTTACCATGGCTCTACTCTTTGGATTGTTCAAGAACTCCAGAGACTTGGTTGGTCTTGAACAACTGAAGGCTCTTAATTTAGGGCACTTGATATTGTTACTATTACGCAAGTATTGCTCTTTCACCATCTGTAGGACTCTGATTTTCCTGATGGACCACAGAAGTAACCTACTTTTCTAGGGAGGAATTGTAGCCCTGGACAGTGTTCTCAGGGGCCTGTGTTTCATACCCAGTTCCTTGTAGACAGCCCACATAGCAATTTTTCTATTGACTATGTAGCTAGCTTTCAAAGGCGAGCATAGACCTCCACAACGGTATCAGGGAAAGAATTTCATATGCTAACTTTAATTCCTTCTAGAAAAATTATTTCTCTCATCTGAAAAAAAATTATTTCTCTTGAACGATCATCTACCATACTATCTTGTTTTAAACTATTTCAAGTCTTTTGTAGAAATAGGCACGTAAGATTTATAACCTTAAATTTATTTAACTTTCTCCCAATGCTAAAGATTGTCAAACGAAAATGGCTACTCAGGTGAAAAATCTTTAATATACATAATTTCTCTCTTTTGCCTTGGTCAATATTGGATGCAGGGCATTTTTGCTTTTAATTAGGAGAGAGGTTGTTGCTACATTGAATGACCTTAAAACTTTTCTGTTTTTCTCTCCTTTGATAGCAATTTAAATTCTCCAGGTTTTTGTGCCTTACCATTTTGATGGTTTCCAGCTCTGTTACTAATTTAAAAGGAGAATTCTGTTAAAATTTTTGTTTTTATTCACTGAAGAAATTCATAAAGACATTAATAAACTGATTTGGAGTTTTAATAGACTATCAGCAATACAAACAAACAGCTGTGATTAGATGTCAAGAAATCTGTTACATTGGGAGTTAGATCCTTAAAATGTTTTGTTCAGGGCTTAAGAAGAGGGAATTGTTTGCCACTAATAAATCCAGTCTGGGTAGAACTGAGTAGGAGGACATCATTAATTGTCTTCTGTTAGAGAGGCATTGCACAGGATGCTCAATTTGCACATCTAATTTCTGTTTTCTTCAAGTTCACTTATAAGAAAGTTTGTCAGAAAAAGCCCTTTTTGAATGTAAAGTCAAAATACAAATGCCAGACACAATTCATATGGAATTTAAATTTACCCATGGACAAAGCCAAAAGGGGATAGGATTGAGGATAGGAGGTGGGGATGGCTGGGGTGGAGGGGAGTGGTGGGGGGAAAATGGAGACAACTGTACCTGAACAACAATGAGAAAAAAAAAGAGTGATTAAAAAAAAGAATCATCTGGGGACTTCCGGCAAGATGGCGGCATAGGTGAATGTGCCGTGCCTCCTAGCACAACAAAACAAAGAAAAAACCAGAAATTTACCCAACCAAAAACAGCCAGATCTGACAGAAAATCGAATTGAGAGGAAGTCTGACAACCAAGGAATTAAAGATACATTTATCCAGTCTGGTGAGCCAGGAGGAGCAGGGCGGAGGGAGAGTGCTCGGTGACCCTGCGGCGAGCTGGTGAGCAGACGGCAGGACCGCGGTTGGAGGGGCGGTTCCCGCGGGGCTGCAGCACACCGAGACGAGGGTGCCTGACCAAAGCGTGGCCAGCGCCCAGCTCATCCGGACCCAGCGGGGCCAAGACTGGTGGACTGGGCAGGTCCGCATTTGCGGGCAGACGGATGGGGAGAGAAAGCAGGGCGCAACCCAGCGGCGCAGATTGAGAGCACCTGTGGGGGTGGAGTCCGTGGCAGGAGGAACTACCAGCCTCACAGGAGAGTTCATTGGGGAGACCCACGGGGGATTGGAGCTGTGCAGCCTGTCCACCGACCCCAGAGCGACCCCCGGAGCCAGCGCAGAGGGGCTCGAATTGCTTGCAGGAGGCGGTGTGGGTGCGGAGAGCGGAGCAGGCGCCATTGTGCTCTCAGGTCCCGCCCCCACAGGCTACGTCACAACACAGCGACCTGAGTTTCCCTGCCCAGGTGGACTCCAAGGCTCCACCCTCCTTACAGTAACAGGCTCACCGAGGGAAAAAAAATGGCCCAAAGAAAGGAACAGATCAAAGCTCCAGAACTAACCGACCAAGAGATAGCCAACCTATCAGATGCACAGTTTAAAACCCTAGCAATCAGGATGCTCACAGAATTCGACGAAAAATTATCGAAATTGCTTGAACAATTGAGGAGAGATCTGCAGGGAACCAATAGGGATA
>PVJI01023553.1:0-23397 GCA_004026765.1 Micronycteris hirsuta
ACTTGTAATGTTCAGAAAATTCAGCAATCTTAGTCAGGTTGTCACAGAAGTCCCCTTTCTCAGCACAGTCTCAAGGACTTTCCCTTCATCCTGTACTGTTTTGCTTGTAATGCTCAGGACACTGGACAGTCGTACCAACTCAGGCTCAGGACTGCTGAGTTAACTGGTGAGACCTGTTTCCTTTTGCTTCCAGCCTCCTGTATTAAGTTCCTTGTTAGATTGAAATTGTGAGGGCCCTGCTTTATTTCCCCTTCTGGCTACTAATCCCTAGCTGCTACCTAATACTTATTGTTCTTTCTATATCTTTATGTTTTGCTTCTCTTTCTAGAATTCACATATGGGAATGTTGTTTTTCCATTGAGTCCCATAACTCTTATAGGCTCTGTTCACTCTTTGTTTTTCTTTTTTACTCCTTTGACTGGATAATCTCTAATGTCCTATATTCTAGATAGCTGATTCTTTTGTTTGTATGGTCAGGTATATTTCTGAAACTACATATGGAATATTTTAGTTCAGTTGTTTTCATTTTTTAACACTAACATTTTGGAAATATTTTAGTGGTTTCTACTGATTTCTTGAATTTATTTTGTTCATGCAATGTTTTTCTAAAATTTTAGTTATAATCTGTGCCATTATAGTTTACTAAACTTGTTTAAGAAGATTATTCTAATTTCTTTGCCTAACAGTTCATAGATCTCCATTTCTTCAGGATCTGTTATCACAGATTTTGTAGTTTCCTTTGGTGTTAGCGTAACTACTTGTTTTTGTGATTCTTGAATCCTTACGTTATTATCTATGTATTTAAGTAATCTGGTTCCTCTTCCAGACTTTACAGATTTTTTGGCAAAGACAGATTTTAAAAATCCAGCCCAGTTTAAGTTTCTTGGTGTGTCTGCTGATGATGTCCAAACTTTAACTGTTCAAGAATGTATGAGCAGATAAAACCAGAAATTGAAACTGATTTTCTATTAACATTCTTTTTGATACTTATGTAATCAAACCCATTAAAATATTTTTTTTTTTTACCTGAACCATGAAGCAAAAGTTTCATAGTCAAGAATGTTCTCTAAAATATCCAGGATGACCATCTGCTTGTCAGTACCTTATGAATATTCATTGTATTTTTAGAACTTAACATGACATGTTGGCCTTTCTATTGATTTAAAATTCACAGGCAGATAGTAAACATATTTCTAAATATCTGAATTAACATGTTAAAATAAAACAAAACATGAAGCTTTCATGTTGTCTTTGGTTTGTTATAATTTAGAGCTATCATTTTTATTGTTTAACAAATTTATTGCCTAAAATTATATTTCAGTAAGCTAGATCATTGAATGATTTACCTAGCCCAAATCATTTTTTCAGACTTGAATTAGAGTTTTACCAGTTTTGCAATATTTTCTCACAATGATGGTCTGCTGTTTTCTGAAATGTGACAATAAGTTGGAGAAAGTGTCATGCTATCAAATGTGAAATAGATGTGTTTCCCTTGAGGAAAAACTTTCCACAACAGGTCACACAGATGTCTAAAAAACATGGAAATGTATGGGCTTTTCATACATTTACATGACAATGAGCCACGATATAAATTCATGTATCCTTGTTATGTAAATTAAAAATAAATATCAAGATAGAATTGAAATTATGTCTTGAAAATGGCATTTAAAAATCCAAGGGGCTTTTTTCTTTGTTCTTGCTGTTACTCTTTCAAATAAAATAATAACTGTTAAAAATTAGGACACTAATACTAGATTCAAAAGGAAACTAGATGCATGTAGAAACAGAATTGTGTTGTGTGAAGCATTATATCTAATCAATTTCCTCTGTACTGAATCTATAAATTTTAAGGATGAGGTTATTATGGTGTAAGAAAACAAACAGGAAATGGTTCGGAAGCTCTTAGAAACCAAATTGGACATTGTCTGGCTGAGTACTTTAAAAAATCCTTTTGCTTCACCTTTCTTATGTTACAGTAAAGAATCAAATTATATTATTTGTTAGGTCCCTTGAAAAGATTCTGTTATCTTTATCAGTCTTGCCTGTGTATCAGAATAACTTGTAGGAATTTAAGAAATAGAGATGTAGATGCCTCTCCTGAAAATTGGTACTTTAGTGATGGGATATGGGCACTGTATTTATAATTCTCAAATTATAAACATCAAGCCCTTGAATATAGTGATTCTGTTCAAAATTATTTCATTATGAAGTCGATAAGATGCCATAGGAACTTAACTTTTGTTTATATCAATTAACCTATAGCAAAACTGGTTTCATTTTATGTGATTTTACTACACAACCTACTGACAACATTAAGGACTGATTCTGTGTGTGTCTTTGTGTATCTGCGTATCTTATATTGAGAGAGTTATCTATTTTTCTGTCATAAAGGTGTTATTTAAGTAATTTGGTCATTAATAATTCTCAGGTTATTTTTATAAGAAATGAACTATAGGGTCACTGGGAAGTTCTCATTTCCTTGCCTGTAGGTAGTTACTTATAATCAAATATGTCCAATATATGATTCTACTACATATCCAAATATTTATTGGCAAATAGACCCAAGAACAATCTATACATTATATAGTTGGTGACCAGTGACACACCATCTTACTAGTTAAGCACCTTGAAAGAAAGATACATTGAAATAAGAAGCAACAATATACTAACAGTATGACTGATGAAATTTATAGTTTGAAAATGCTGTAAAATTTTCCTTTTTGGATTCTGTAGGAAATATGGGATTGTAAAGAAGCTGGGCATACAATAACATGTAAAATAAGCATAATTTGCAAAGGCAAATATGCCTGTAAGATATTGATATTATAAACACCAGTTATTTCAAAATGAAAAATAAAGTTAGTGAACTTTATGGAAATTATTAAATGTTTAGATAGTGGTACTTAGATCTGCTGTTTGGATCCACAGGTTAGGGACTTTTTAATGCTAATAACCACCCCTGCCGAACATATTAATGAGTTGTATACTTCAATCACCTACTTCAGAGTGTAAATTAAAACTAGTATACACAGACTTCTATCTCTGACTATTGATGAAGCAATAAGAAATTAATTAACCCTCCCACTGTATAGTACTATATAACCAGGGAAAAATGGAAATACCGAGTTACAAACAAAAGTCAAAGGGCACTGAAGAATTTTCATCCCTGTGAGAAGTGAAACAAACAAAATGGGCTTACAGTAAACCTAAAGTTCTATGTGGAGGCAACTTTGTGACTGTGATTAGAGGGGGTAAAAGCAATAACAAGCCTGGAAGTCAAGCTGATTTAGGGAAATGGATTTGATGATTGTGGAGGCTGAGGAAATTTAAAATTTTTAGACTTTTTTTCATGAGAGATAGGAATTATACAGAAGAAATCCCAAGCATTCTACATAATACTTGCTTTGAGTCTTTAGTACACATCAGGTTAGTCATGCTTATGGTAAAACTCTACAATGCAGAACTCAACAGCATGGCAGAATGTAAGGTGAGAAGTTTCCAAAGCTCACACACAACAAGGGCTTAGTAAGTTCTAACTATCCAGAGCAAGGAGTTCTTGTTTAGCCCTTGAGGTATTCAGTGGATATTTCAGAGGGGACATGTCTTAGTTGAAAATCTGAACTATTAATTAAATGAAAAATAAAGTTTTGTATGGACCAACTCAACTGCTTGCAGGAGCAAAGTACAACAATCTTTCGAGAAGGATAGCAGACTGGAGACAATGAACACCACAATATTCGCAAGGTCTAGCTAGCATCACTTCATCAAGTGTGCAATAAAAAATGCTACACTTTCCAAAAAGCTGGAGCATGTGACTTAAAAACAAGCAAAAAGTCAATAAAAACACCCAGAAGTGACGGAGTTTATGACATTATCAGCCCAAAATCTTAAAATATAAATTATGAAATATTAAACTATTTGAAGGAAAACCTAAGCATATTGGGGACAGAAAAGGAAGATATTAGGTAGAACCAACCAATTGTAATTTTAAGATAGTAATAATGAAATAAATTAAATTAAAATTTCATTGGATGGGGCTAGCTGTAGATTATGCACTGTAGCAGTAAATATTATTAAAACAAATACATAACAATAGAATTATTCCAAATGAAAGCATTAAGGGCAAAAACCTAAAAATGCAAAATAACAGAAACATTGTCTAAGGGACAATTTCAAGCTGTATTTTACATAAGTGGATTTGACAAGGAAGGAGCTACAGAAAAATATTTGAATAAAACACTGACCAAATGTTCCTCAGGTTTAATTAAGATTGAAAACATTACAAATTTAAGAATATTGTAGAAACTGCAAACAGAAAACCAAACTAAGATACATTATAATCACACTTGTGCAAATATGTGATCAAGAAAATCTTAAAAGTACAAAAATAAGGAAAACAGATATGCAAAATAGCAAACTCTCTGAAACTAAGAAAGCATGAAGAAAATAACATCTTTAAAGTGTTAAGTTGTTGTGGCTGAAAGGACGGGCTAACAAGTTAGAATTCTGTACCAAGAAAAAAAAATACTGTTCAAAAATGAGTGTGAGAGGGAAGCAGCTAACAGAGTTGCAGGTAATAATTAGCAAACAAAAAGAGAGGTGAAGACTGATATGAATCATAAATATGTAGTAACTATAAATTATATGTTATTGATGAATTTACTGGAACATAGTAATATTGATTATTAAAATAAAATATTAATGATATAACATGAGATTTCTAACATATATACTAGTAAAAACAAATCATGACAATATTATATAGGAAATTATGTAGAATGATACTATCATAAGTTTGTAATATGTGTAAATTAACATAATGTGTTAAAGAAGAATTTAATGTTAAGATGTATTTTTAAATTAGTTGACTGTAAAATACAAAAAATGGACAATAATAATTCACTTATTCAAAAAAAGGAGATAATGCTCTCCAGTTCCATCCATTATCCATTATCTTCTTTTTTTAATAAGTGGATTATTATTGTCCATTTTTTGTATTTTGTAGTCAACTAATTTAAAAATACACTTTAACATTAAATTCTTCTTTAACGTATTATATTAATTTACACATATTACATTGCTAAGACAAACACTATATGATCTCACCTATGATTGCAACCTAATCATCAAAACAAACAAGCAAGCAAAATATAACCAGAGACATTGAAATAAAGAACAAACTGATAGCAACCAGAGGGGAGGTGGGAAAGGATAAGGGTGGGGGGAAGAGGGGAGGGTTTTCAGGAACATGTATAAAGGACACATGGACAAAACCAAAGGGGAGGGTAGGATTAAGAGTGGAGAATGGGAATGGCTGGTGTGTGGGGGTATAGTGGTGGTGGGGGGGGGAAATGGAGACAACTGTACTTGAACAACAATAAAAAAAAGTTTAAAAAAAGAAGCTAAAGAAGACAGGACAAATAGAAAACATACAGCACTGCAATAGTCAAATCCTGTTAAATTTAAAATGTTATCAGTTGCAAATGATACAATTCACCATGTAAAAGAGATTGTCATATTGCATAAAAAGGAATCAGGGACTATTTTTGGTCTTCAAAAACAAAATGAAACAATTAAAAATTAAAATATTTCATAGACAAGTGAAGCATATAAATGCATATACCATGAATACATTAAACATAAGTAAACTTCAACATTTCTAATAATATTATATAAACAGGACTTGAAAAAATAAATGTTACTAGGGAACATGTATGACAGATTTGATTAATCAAGAACACATAACTATTGTAAATATCTGTGAATCCACTGACACAACTCTATAATACATGGCAGAAAATTATACAGCAATAAAGGAGAAATAGACAACACTTCTCTCTTAGTAATTGAACAATAGATGAAAAATCACTACAGGTAGAAAAGACTTCAATATAAGCAAGTAACTTACCCTATTTGACATTAGTAGTCAATGTCCCCAACCACAACAAAACAGGATACACATCTTTTCAAGGGCATATGGTTCAAAATATTTTATTTAGTAAATGTTCCATTAAAAAAAACAGCAATTAGGTTTGTTAATTATTTATCAAAAATTTGGATTTTTCAGATATCTTTCTATTATTTATTTATAGTTGGATTCCATCTGGTCAGAAAAAACACTTCTCACAAGACTTGTTATATGGTGCAATACATGGTCGATGTCATTTCCTGGGACCTGGGATGGACGGGGATGTAATAGAAATGTTTACAAGGGAACTTTCTTAGGCTTATTAAATGTTCTACAAACATCTTGATTATAATGATGGTTACAAAAATGTATACATGTAGCCCCGGCTGGTGTAGCTTAGTGGATTGAGCGCGGGTTGGGAACCAGAGGGTCCCAGTTTGATTCCCAGTCGGGGCACATGCTTGGGTTGCAGGCCAGGTCCCCAGTGAGGGCCATGTGAGAAGCAACCATGCATTGCTCTTTCTTCATCCCTTCTCCTTTCTCTAAAAATAAATAAATAAAATCTTAAAAAAAAATGTATACATGTAATTCAACTCATCAAAGTGTAATAATAATGGATGCATTTCATCATATAAATTATACTTTAATAATTTAATAAAACACACACATACATTTCCTCTTTTCAATATGAAATTATTTTAAAGCAATTTGGAAACATTATAATATCTGTGAGGCACAATAGCAAAACAAATACTACTGAACTTGCCACTCAACAAGAAATGGTACTAAATGCATTTAAGGATAGGGAATGTAGTATATTTCCGTAAGTTATTGAAGAAATGAAAATTAAGACTATAGAGAATTACTGCATGACACTAAAATTGAAAAAATAAATAAATGAAAAAAATCAATCATTCAAGTATTGTTGAGGAATTAGTGCGAGACACAATCGCTATGGGAAGTTAAACTGTGACAACCTCTTTGAAAGTACAATCTGGCATTATTTTATGTAGTTGAACATGCAGAAACTCTAGGTAATTAATCCAGCTTTCAGGTGTATATACCAGTGACATGCACAGGAATACACATAGAATATCATTGTAAAAACAAACACTGGATCTGAGATCAATCAAAATATCTACTCATCAGAAAATGGATAATTATACTGTGGTATATTTATATAACTTAAATTATGATTCAAGAATAAAGATAAACTACAACTGAATTAACAAAATGGATGAAATTTAGAGGTAAAAGGTGGATTGAAAAATTGTTAATATTATATAATGTGATTTACATAAATCTCAGTAGCAGACATCTGTATTTTTGGAAATGAAGATTTTGTAAAGACTGAAGGTTAATCTTAGTGCATAGCCAGGGATTAAAACTGTTGTTCTAAAATTAACAAGTAATATAAAAAAATCAACAGTTCCTTGGAATTATAATTTGTTTGGAAAATCAAATCTTGAAATTTTGTTTTTTAATATTGAATGGCACTTCAGAAAGTTATTGGTTTGAACAAATCAATCATGGTTATCTTAGAACAGGAAGAAAAATAGCGATCAATGTAACCTTTGGGAAAGAGAAAAGCACTTACATTATTAAGAAACTGGAAGTAGGTGAATCTTTTCCAAAGAAATAAATATGACAATCAAAGCCATGATTCATCATAATTTCTTCAGATATAAAGACCCCACCCCATCATATTCTCTTCAGATATCTAAATTCTGTGTTATCTCAGAGTCAGGATACAGGTGGGCCAAGAAGGCGGCAGGAAAAAGCTGCCTATGCAGGGAATGAATGTGCCCTGACACGCAGAGTTTACTGGGCATGCTTGAAAGAAATCTGATACATCTCAATGACTTTTAAAGAACTGAGTGCTATTTAGTGAAATAAATATCTAATCTTAACAATGTCTTTGATTCTTAAATAATTGACTATGAAAGATTCATTACATGTTCTTTTGTTTTTAACATTGTTTAATTTACTTTGGTGCCTGATAGCACTCTCATAGAGACATAAGTTTTTGAAAGAGTTATTGAACTCTTCCATGTCTAACTTACTTTCATATCTAGCTTAATCATAGTTGATTTAAAAAGCATACTATAGTAGATTGTCCATTTCATTCTATAAAAATAACTGTATGACAAAATGAATGAAGAATACTATCATTTCACACCTACAATATGCCTTATTTTATAATTCGTGTCTTCAATATGCTTAGAATGTGGTTTTAGATTTTCTAAAATACTTTTATAAAATCCTCAATAACTAATGACATTTGGAATACATGTGTGTTAAACACAGAAAAACTCATTTTATTTTTCTTGTATGATATTGTGTTAGCAATACTGAATTATGGTAATTAGCCTGGACAGTCATTTAAGATTTTCTCATAACTGCACATGTAAACTAAGGATGACATACTTTCTCTCTGTCCTCTAGGAAACAGATCTTTTTTCTGATATATAAAACAATTCTAACTCAACATAATCCCTCCAAAACGAAGCAATTATTACTTCAATTACCATCAAGAAGTCATATTGAAACTCCTTGTGAGGAAGCTAGATATACCAACTTAAGAGTACTTATCCACATGATTACTCAGATTGACTATTCGTGGGCCAATTGCCAGGGAAAAGTTTGTGAAGTCAAATGATCAATTGAATCATAAGCTTGATAAAAGAAGGAGATGCGTTGTTATTCAATCATCCACAGTAAAGTGTGAGTACACTGCTGTTTCATGGAGACATTTAAATGTTCTAACAATCCTTCCCTGCTTCCTAATTAATTGCTTAATCAATTATTAGTAAATACAATACTTAACTCTTATAGTCAATAACATAGATAGTTTAAACTATGTGACATACTTTTTTTGTGAAGGAAATATCTGGGAGTAAGTTTTGAGAAAAAATTGGAGTAAGTGCTATTACCAAACAGAGTCCAGAAGTGGAGGCAGAATTTTAACAAAGACCCTGTGGATGATATTTACATATATAAAGATTGAACACATATTGTAATGCGTTATTCAATGTGGAATGATCCTTGACCATTGCAATATCTCATTTAATTTATTTGAAAAATAATGATTGTTTCTCTGCAATTTATAGATATTGCAACAAGAGATTAATAAGCAGTCATTTGGAATCACAATTATGTAACTTAGAACATATAAGAATAGTTCTCAATTTTCCAAGTCATCATAATATTTTTTATCCTAAAATTTAAATGAACAAACCAAAAATGCTTTATAAATGTGCCCATCCTTTAGTTCAAATTGTAGGCATACACAAGTGCTCTGTTCCTGTATGTAATTTATTCTAAGCAAAGTAGCTATTATAGCTGCCATCTGTTTTGGATGCTTGTCCCATTTTCAGAGGCATTTGAACGATTTAGTGAACAAGTGAATCCTGGACTTATTTAGAACTCTAGACAATGCTGTAGAAATTCATTGTCACAGTGAAAATATACATAAATTATGATTCAAAAACATTCATTGGGAATGGAAGTTGCAATAGATGCTATTTTTCTCTTTTACTTGACACTCTATTATTTCTGAACAGAAGAATTCAAGTTTTTACAGTAAATTCCCTTCAAGAAGATTCCAGATATTTATATCATTGAGAATTAAATCAAGGAAAAAGAAGGAAACTGTACGTTTTTGTTTAAAAAAGGGTTTAATAAGGCATAGCTATATTATATTAATTTTTAAGGTTTTTTTGTATTTGGAAACATAGTCACTTTTCATACAAATATGTTATTTATGCACATCAAGGGGTTGTTATCATTATTATTATTGTATACTTTATTGATCATGCTATTACAGTTATCCCATTTTTTTCTCCCTTTGCCCCCCTCCTCTTGGTACCCCCTTTTCTTCAACAATCTCCCACCTTAATTCATGTCCATGGGTCTTGCATGTAAGTTATGTGGCTTCTCTATTTCCTATGTTATTCTTAACTTCCACCTGTCTATTTTGTTTCTACCAATGATACTTCTTAATCCCTGCACCATTTCCCCATTCTCCCTCTTTCCCCTCCCAGCTGATAACCCTCCATGTGATCTCCATATCTATGATTCTGTTTCTGTTCTGGTTGTTTGCTTAGTGTTTGTTTGTTTTCAGTTGTTGATAGTTGTGAATTTGTTGCCATTTTGGCGTTCATAGTTTTGATCTTCCTTTTCTTAAATAAGTCCCTTTAACATTTCATTCAATAATGGCTTGGTGATGATGAACTCCTTTCGCTTTATCTTGTTTGGGAAGCACTTTATCTGCCCTTCTATTCTAAATGATAGCTTTGCTGGTGAGAGCCATCTAGGTTGTAGGCTCTTACATTTCATCACTTTGAATACTTTTTGCCAGACTCTCTTGGCGACAAAGTTTCTTTCTTGCTTCTCCTCTTCTGAACCTTCAAATGATTTGGATGTTGGCACTTTTGGAGATGTCCAACAGGTTCCTCAGCCTATCCTCGTTTTTTTGAATTCTTGTTTGTTCTTTTTATTTTGGTTGAAAGCGTATCTCTTCCTCATGTTCCAAATCATTGGTTTGAATCCTAGCTTCCTTCCATTTTCTGTTGGTTTTCTGTGGATTATTCTTTTTTTTTTAAATTTATTTATTTTCATAGAGAGGAGAAGGGAGGGAGAAAGAGCAATGTATGGTTGCCTATCACATGGCCCTCAGTGGGGACCTGGCCCGCAACCCAGACATCTGCCCCGACGGGGAGTCGAACCGGGACCCTTTGGTTCCCAGCCCGCACTCAATCCACTGAGTTACACCAGCCAGGCGGTTTTCTGTGGATTATTCTTTACTTCACTTAGTATAACCTTCATTTCTTCCTTTATTTATTTATTTATTTATTTATTTATTTATTTATTTATTGCCATACTCAAAGGAATCTCTGAGCATCCTGATAATCAGTGTTTTGAACACAGCATCTATATCTGATAGGTTGGCTATCTCCATTTTGCTTTGTTCTTTTTTGGGAGTTTTGTTCTGTTCTTTCATTTGGGCCATTTTTCTTTCTCTCCTCAATTTAGCAGCCTCCCTGTGTTTGTTTCTGTGTAATAAGTAGGCCTGTTTTGACTGCTTGTCTTAGAATGTGGTCTATGTAGAAAATAGGCTACGTTGTGTGAAGTGGAGGGCAAGCCTCCACACAGCTATATGGCTGTGTGGGGAGGGCTCTGAGAGAGGATAATGCCACTGCCTCACCCCTGGTGGTTTGGCTGGCATTTGCCTTGTTTCCTGTCACTCCCTCCTCTTCCTGTGTATGACTGGCACCTTTCCAGTTGCTGCCCCAGTGGTGAATCCTGGAGGCTGTGGGTTTGTGTACATTCTAATGCTGTGCTGGCACTTTAAGTAGAGGAAATATGGCCATTTCTTCTGCAGCTCCAACCCCTGCTAGTTTCTACAACCAGAAGTAATGGGGATCTATATTTCTGGTGCTGGAATCCTGGGCCCTGTGGTCTATCCTGGGGCTGTGATTGCTGGTTTCCAAGGTTTCCCTCCATTCCATTCCACCACCACTGCCACTGCCTCGCTACCCATCTCTGCAACTCTACCCCTCCTACCCATCTGGAGGAATGTGTCTTCTTTAAATTTTTGGTTGTTGGACTTCCATATAGCTGGATTTTCTGATGGTTTTGGGTGTTATTAGTTCTGAGATCTGGTTATAATTCTTTCTATGATTGCGCAAGGTGAAGCATGTCTACCTGTGTTTCCATCTTGACTGGAAGTTATACATTATATTAATTTTTAAATGCCATTAGAAATCAGAGTACTTTGATCAACTAAAGTCTAAAGCAATTTTTTTTGTATCTATCAAGGTGCGTATGAAGGCAACTAATTGATGTTTCTCACATTGGTGTCTCTCTCTCCATTCCTCTCTCTTGAAAAGCAATGAAAAAATGTTCTTGGGTGAGGACAAATATATATATATATGTATGCCAAGGTGTCTTCAGGGCTACACTAATTCTAAAAAGTTTTAGGGGATATTCCATTTCTTGTGCCTTGATCTTTTGGTGATGTCATATTCATTGGCTTGTGGCTATGTCAATCCAATCTCTGCCTCTGTTTTCCCAAAGCCTTTCTTTTTCTGTGTCTTTGCCTCTTCTCTCTGTTATAAGGGTAACCTAAATTCAATTTAGGAACTATGCAGGAAGATATAATCTCAAGAATTTAAATAGCTGATGCTTGCAAAGACCCTTTTTATAAATAAGGTAATGTTAATATGTTTTAGGCTTTAGGGTGTGGATATATCATTTGTGGGGACACCACTGAACCTATTAATAGTAGTATCTGTCAAAGGTTAAATATAAGAATAGCACCTAGTAAACTCTAAATTTAAGCGTCTAGTTTAAGAAGAAATGAGAAGAGAGAAAAAGAAGAAAAGGACATTTCTTATGTTGAGCCAACATACTGTATGGCCTACCTTTATTCCTCTTCCCCCTAAGTCATTGTTTCTGATTTTCAAATCTTTTCCTAACCCCCTGACTGACCAGCCACTGCTGCTTATATGTATGGTATATACTTACATCACACCAGTCATTCCTGTAGACAAAGGAGATGATTAAATATACTGCTTGAGGCTTTGCCAGCTGGGGGTATTTCCCCTTAATGAAGGTTGTTCAGTGCTACAGTTAAATAATACTATAGTACTGATGCTATCCATTTTCAGCCTATACCAATACAAGTTCATTTATTTGTTAACCAACCCCAAGAATTTCTCTATTCTATTAATTGGTCATAAGGAAACTCTCATGAGTCTATGTCTATAAATGAGGGAGGAATATCTGTTGATCCTTTTCTTAAAGTTCAGTTGGGAAGAAAAGGAGCTAAAAGAGCTGTCAAGTTTGTGTACAATTATGAAGAAGTTTGTGCTGTAATGTTTGGTGAAACAAAATGCTACTCTTTAAAAACAACAAATGCATATCATTTGATGACACAAATGATTCACATTTTGTCAGTTGTTATTTTGATTTCATATCCTTCAAATGGTGCAAAAGATAAAGAGAAGGAGTCATGGTAAGCAATTTGTAATTGAAAAGATTTGACCAAAAATCAGATGGTGGAATGTATAGGATAGAAGTAATTTATATCCAGACTTGGAAATTTCTACCCTTATTTCTGAGGCTATGGATCTATGGATATAACTCGTGGCTCAGAATAAGGTATTGGAATTGATGATGTGCTGCTTCAAAACTAAAACTCCCCTGGCTACTCCCAGGATCAATTTTACTGATGTTTCATCTGGCATAATTGTGTACACATTCTGGCTTGACTACATAATAAGAAGGACAAAAGATTCTGCTGGGAATATATGTTTTAAGTAGATTACTAGAAGACCCTTGCCATGTAATCTTTTTCTACAGTTAATAATTTTTTTGTGATCTGTTGAAGAAACCTTTTTCCAGCCTAAGATTGTAAAGATACTCTTGTTTTCCTGTAGAAAATTGTATTTTTTTACTTTTAAAATATATTTATACACTTTATCTGGAAATGATTGGTGTATAGTATGAAATAAAAGCAAAATTTCCTATGTGGACAACAAGGTTTCCCAGGATTCTCTATTATAAAGTCCATCATTTCTACAAAGCACTGTAGAGTCACTGTTTCATAAATCTGGTAAGGTAATATCTGTGAGGCTGTTTCTGAACTCTTTATTGGGCCCCATTAGCCTGTTTTATCCTCCTTACACATTATATTAATTAATGTAAATTCATAATAGATAAATACACATTATAAGATTTCAGCTCTTTATAAAGCAAACATTGTCTGCATTTTTATATAGTATTCTGTTGCCATATATAAATGTTTAATTGATATATAACATGTTAACTTCAGGTGTACAATATAAAAATATACTTATACATATCACAAAATGATCACCACAATAATTCTAGTAACATCCATTATAATACATAGTTAATTTTTTTCTTGTAATAAGAAATTTTAAGACGTGTCCCTTAGCAACTTTCAACTATACATACAGAATTACCATCTATAGTCACCATGCTGTACATTATTTCCCCATGATTTATTTATTTATAATTAGATTATATATTTTGATTACCATTTCCCATTTTGCCTACTAACACTCCCCAAGTCTGGCAATTACCACTCTATTCTCTACATCTCTGAGTATTGTTTTTGGTTCGTTTGTTCTAAGGATGTGATACTGAGGTTTATCAGAATGTATCCAGCCATGTAATATGAAAAATAGAGACATTTATTGAAAAAGATACAAGATATAAGAAGCATTGTACATAGGACAATGTCACCTCTGTCTCCTTCAAAGTAGGCACTTTGGGACTTCACACTGTTCCAATCACCATCAGCTGCCCTGTTGTATTTTCCTAATTCTCATCGATGGTCTGAAATCTCTTCCTTTTCAAAGGTGATTTTAGCTTTGGGGAAAAGGCAGAAATCACAGGGTGTCAAATATTGGCTGTAGAGAGGCTAAGACATCTGGATGATTTGATGTTTCACCAAAAAACTCTTCAAGATGTATGATGCATGAGCAGGCTTGTTGTCATGATGAAGCTGCCAATCACCAGTTGCCCATAGCAGTGGCCTTCTGAATCTTCTGAGTAGTTTCTGTAGAGGAATGTTCAAGCTTAACTCAAACTTTGATGAACATTTGTTGCTCTATGTTCTCAGTCATTTTGAATGTGACCTCCACACAGTACATATGCTTACTCCATGGTGTCTACTGCCCCCACTGGCTAATACAATGAAGTCCCAATTGTTCATGCATATGCATTCCAGTCCATTCTCTTTGGCTACCAGGTTACATTGATGTCGTGCAAACCATTCTTGTTATATTAACAATGGCAGAACCTTTTCTGGACAGACCTCGTAAGGAAATTCATATGATATTTGTTTTTCTAACTTATTTCACTTAGCATAATGCCCCCAAGGTCCATCTATGTTATCACAAGTGGCAGTATTTCTTATATTATGGCTGAATAATGTTCCAATGTATATATAGATACCACAATTTCTTTATCCATTCATCCATTGATGGACATTTGTTTAATTCCATCTCTTGGCTATTATAAATAATGCTGCAATAAACATGAAGGTCAGGATATCTTTTCAATTTAGTGTTTTAGTTTTCCTTTTTGGATAAAATCCAGAACTGTACTTGCTGGGTCATATGGTAGTTATATGTTTTATTTTTTTGAGAAATCTCCATACAGTTTTCCATAGTGGCTGCGCAAGTTTACCTTCCCATCAATAGTGCACGGGGTTCTCTTTTCTCTATAGGTTCTCCAACATTTGCTATCACTTGTCTTTTTGATAACATCCATTCAAACAGGTATGAAGGCATATCTCAAACCTGTTGGCCATCTGTTTATGTTCTTTGTACTTTTTAATTGTTGAACCCAAAAACTCATCACCAAGACCAATGTCCAGGAGCTTACCACCTATACTTTCTCTTAGGAATTTTATGATTTTACATCTTGTAATCCACTTTGAGTTCTTTAAATTTTGTGTATGGTTTAAGATAACAGTCCAGTTTTACTCTTTCGTATGTAGCTGACTAGTTTCCCCAGCACCATTTATTGAAGAAACTGCCCTTTCCCCATTCTTTATTCTAGACTCCTTTTTTCATACATTAATTTATTTTGTATACATGAGTATATGACTGTGGTCCCTATTCTATTCCATTAATCTATATGTCTGTTTTTATGCCAATAGCATATTCTTTTGATTATTGTGGCTTTGTGAATAGCTTGAAATCAGAGATCATGATGCCTCCTGCTTTGTTCTTCTTTCTCCAGATTGCTTTGGATCCTCAGTGAGTTCTTTGGTTTAATACAAAATTTAGGATTGTTCTGTTCATGTAAAAAATGTCATGAGAATTTTGATGGGACTTGCAGTACAACTGTAGATTGCCGTAGGGAGTATGGACATTTCAACAATATTAATTTTTCCAACCCATGATCATAAAATATATGTGTTTATTTATATCTTCTTCAATTTATTTACCAATGTCCTACAGTTTTCAGTGTACAAATCTTTCATCTTCTTGCATAAAAATATTCTTAAGTATATTTTTATGTGATTATAATTGGAATTATTTTCTTAGTCTTTTGTTCCTGACAGCTTCTTGTAAGTATATGAACATAACTAATTTTGGGATTGTGATTTTGTATTGTACAACTTTACTGAATTTGTTAGTTCTAATAGCTTTCTGGTGGAGTCTTTAGAGTTTTCTATATATAAGATCATATCATCTATAAATAGTTATAGTTTTACTATTTCCTTTCCTGCATGTATCCTTTCATTTCTTTTTCTTGACTAATTGCTCTGGCTGGGAGTTGCATTATTATGTTGAATACAAGTAGAAAATGTGACCATTTTCCTCTTGTTCTTGATATCAGAAGAAAAACTTTCAGCATTTCATTGTTGAGTTAACTAGAGTTTCTTATATGTGGGTTTTTTATATTAAGGTTCATTAATTCTATGTTAATTTTTATAGTTTTTATCATAAGTGGATATTTATTTTTGTCAAAGGCTTTTTTTGCAACTATTGAGATTATCATATTGTTCTTAATTTTCAGGATTTTTTGGTTTTATTTTATTTTATTTTGTTTTAATCTTCAAAAGAAAACATTTTTTCATTTCTTTTGAAAAACTAAAATAGAGGAAGGGAGAGGAAAAGGATAAAAATATCAGTGTCAGAGAGAAACATCAATTTGTTGCTTCCCATACACACCCTGATTGGGGATCTTCTGTGCCCTACCCAGGGATGAACCCTGCAACCTAAGCATGTTTCCTGACTGGGAATCAAACCACCACCTTTTGGAGATGGGACTGCACTCCAACCAACTGAAACACACCAGTCAGAACTTATTTTTCAGTTTTTTAATGTGGCATATCATATGGATTGAGTTGCAATTGTTGAGCCATCCTCACATCATTGGAATAAATCACACTGATTTGGCGTATAATACTTTTATGTATTTTTAAATTCAGTTTGCTAAAATTTTGAGAAAATTTCCACCTATGTTCATCTAAGGTTTGGGCCCATAATTTCCTTTTCGTGTCATGTTCTTGTCTGGTTTAGGTATCAGGGTAATATAAAATGAGTTAGGAAGAGGTTTTTTTTTTTTTTCATCCTCTTTCTTGTAAGAGTTTGAGAAGAGTTGGTATTAAATTTGTTATATGTTTGGTAGAATTTATTTTAAAGCCATCTGGTCTTGGACTTTTATTTGAAGGAAAATTTTTATTACAGATTTAATAGTAATTACTATTAATAGTAATCTTTACTAGTAATCGTCCTGTTCAAATATTGTATTTTTTATGATTCAGTAT
Organism: Micronycteris hirsuta; assembly: GCA_004026765.1. Taxonomy (NCBI): domain Eukaryota; kingdom Metazoa; phylum Chordata; class Mammalia; order Chiroptera; family Phyllostomidae; genus Micronycteris; species Micronycteris hirsuta. Next base: position 17,226 of record PVJI01023553.1, read on the forward strand.
TGGTTCAATGTATTTTTCCAGGAATTTATCTTTTCTTTCTAGGTTGTTCAATTTGTTGATATGTAATTGTCCATAGTAGTTTCTTATGTTTCTTTGTATTTCTGTGATGTCAGTGGTAAAATCTCCTGTTTAATTTATGATATTATTTATGTGTGTCTTCTCTCTTTCTTCTTGGTGAATCTAGCTAAAACTTTGTCTATTTTATTTACATTTTTTTAAAAAATCTCTTCATTTTATTGATCTTTTCTATTGACTTTTCCGCTCTATTTTTTCTACAGCTGCATTCGAACTTCATTTATTCACTATTTCTAGTTTCATTAAGTGTTATATAATGTTGTTTATTTGATAGTTTTCTTGTTTGTTGATATAGACATTTATCACTATGAACTTCTCTCTTAGAACTGCTTTTGCAACATCTATTAAGTTTTGGTAGGATGTATTCAAATTTTCATTGCATTCAAGGTATATTTTTATTTCTCTCTGCTTTTTTCTATAACCCATGATCATTCAGTAGCCTGTTGTTTAAACTTCACATATTTGTGTAATTTACAGTTTTTGTTTTGTAATTTTTACCAAGTTTCATATAATTGTGATTTGAAAGATTCTTGATATGTTTTCAGTATTCTTAAATTGATTAAGACTGGTGTCTAACACATGACCTATCATGGAGAATATTGCTTTTATACTTTATAGAGTATATATTCTGTTGTTTTTGAATGGAATAATCTATGTTTATCTGTTAACCATCTGTTATGCCATGTGTTTAACGTCAGTGTTTTCTTATCAATTTTCACAGATAATCTATGAGTTGATATTAGTGAGAGCTTCAAATTCCCTACCATTATTCCATAGCTCTATATTTCTCTCATTGAGTCTGTTAATATTTGCTTTATATATCTAAGTGCTCTTGCATTGAATGCATAAACATTTACAAATATTATATTATTTTTATTGACCCTTTTATCATTATGTAATGCCTTTTTGTCTTATTATATTTTTTGCCTTAAGGTTTATTTTTTCTAATATAAAAATATAGTTTCCTCAGGTGTATTTTAGTTTCCATTCACATGGAATACCTATTTACTTCCCTCCAATTTCAGTCTGTGTCATTGCATCTGAAGTGAGTTTTTTATACACAACATATTGAGATGCCTTTTTATTCGTTTAGCCACTTTATCTTTTGATTAGATAATTTATTCCATTTACATTAAAAGTAATCATTGCCATGTTGTTTTCCAGTTGTTTTGTAATTCCTTTGTTCTCTTCTTCTCTTGCTCTCTTATTTTTTCATATGATATTCTGTAGTGGCATATTTATACACCTCTTTATATTCAGTGTGTGTTCTATAGATATTTGTTATGTGGCTTCTATGAGGCTTACATAAAACAATTTTTATTTATAACAGTCTATGTCATGTAAAAGCAAATTAATTTTCATTGCATTCTAAATATCTACATTTTTAGCATTGCCATCTATATTTAAAAATTAGCTTGTCAAATTCTTTCTCATAAAAAACATGTTATTCTGGTCATAATGCAATGGTTTTATGCAGACGATATTATTGTAATTAGTTTTCCAATCTATTATTTCCTGTTTCTCACCATTTATCTAGTTTTCTTTTTAATACTTCTCAACAATGTCATGCATTTATACTGTTAGAGGTTTTGTATATCATTCATATTTTTGCTTGGTATCTGATTTTTTCAGGATATTAAATGGTATATTTTTATGTTACATATCCAATATTTTTGTATGTGCATAGAAATAAAAATATACTTAGATTAATAGCTGCCTATGTAATATGGCTATGTGTGCCTATAAGTAGTTTTATATATGAGCTTGCTATATATGAACTGCAGTCTAGATTTCTCAGACATTTTTATTTACAAAATAAGGGATGAGAGGCTCTTACAAAGAGAGTTACACGAGAAATTTGGGAGTACTGCGCCTGAGAACAGAAAATAAATGATTAGTAGAAATTCTAAGAAATAATTAAGGTTAGTGAATGCTGGCATTGTATTGTACTAGGATTGTTACAGGTTTATTGAAAAAAAATGAAGTTTTATTTAAAATATGCGTGGATGACTAAAGAATGCAGTTTAGGACTCTTTTGCTTACAAATGTTATAGAGCCAAATCAAATAGAGCAAATAAATAAGGAAAACAATCTCTGCTTTTTATAACAGAACACTTCAGTACTAGAGCTGTGTCCAAACATAAAGCTTATATATTTAAAGATTAACATGAGCCCTGGCTGGTGTAGCTCAGTGGACTGAGTGTGGGCTGGGAAACAGAGGGTCCCGGTTCGATTCCCTGTCAGGGCACGTGCCTGGGTTGCGGGCCGGGTCCCCAGTGAAGGCCATGTGAAAGGCAACCATACATTGCTGTTTCTCTTTCTGTCTCCCTCCCTTCCCCTCTCTCTAAAATAAATAAATAAAATCTTTAAAAAAAAGTAAAGATTAACATGAGAAGCCTGTCACTCGGTACTAATTTCCTCCATGTTGGCTTCATTTTTAAGAAGGCTTCTTCTGGCAAAGAGATGAGTACTGATTGCATTTGTGTGGAAAAACTAGATGAAAAAGAGTACTTCATTCACAATAGTTTCAACCCAAATTTTTTTTATTGAGTCTCTCTGACTTGGCTTGAATCACGTAATCAAATTTAAGTTATTCACCATGGCCGGAAACATCCAGAGATGTGGTCTCCGATCTACAATTATGAGACTGATATTGAAAATAATTACTTACCCCAAGAATATTAAAAGGAAATTGATGTTGAATGAGAGATACACATTGCGCAATGCACTGATTTAAGTTAATTTGTCTTTAAAATGTGAACATTTAAAAATCACTATTATTCGAGGTTCTTGGAATTGCATAAGGAAAAGAAACCTTCTGGTGTAACTTTTGCTTCAGTGTGAACTATTAAAACGGATATTCAAAGATAACAGTATTTCAACAAAACCCAAATGAGGCAACCCAGTGGGATCTAGCATGAGAAATGGGGGTAGGGAAGAGGTACCGACAGTGTAGTTTCACAGAGAGAGCAAATTAATGTTAACTGAAGGAAAAAAAAACATAAAAGAATCTTTAGAGATAGAAATTAAGGTAGTGTGTTCAATAGGAATAAATATTTTTGAGATGCTAGTGACTAATACAGTGCCTGGTATGAGGCAAATAATTACTAGTTCCATCTATTCTTATAAGATTAAAAATTATAAAATCCAGGCATGATTGCATTGGTAGTTAGGTGTTTTGGAAAGAGCACAGATGACAACATATTCAGACAATAACAGACTATGGTTTCAGAATTTTTGCCAGAAGAGCTCTTCTTAAACTTATGACTGCTACTGAAGTTGAATAAAGAAAGCATAATGAAGACAAGCGTGAAACCTATACCACTTTTTTCCTTCCGTAATGGGTCAAAACCAAGGTCACTTTGTATAAATGGGTTTTCTGGAAAAAGAGAAAATTGGCAATATCCCTTAATACTCTCATTTTTAAAAATCTCATTTTATTAGAGTAACGATAGGCAGTAAAACATGCCTTCACTCGTCTCCCATGTGTTAATGAATTAGAATGCACAAAACCTTAATAATAGTAATTGATATAAAAGGTTCAGAAGCATCGTTATAATCTTTCTTACCTGTTAAAATATTACATGGAAGTGAGTTTTATTATACAATTTGTAAAGAAGTATGATGACCGTTTTTTAAAAAGATAAGAATGGGTGGTGTGGAATGTGGTTTAGAATTTGGCCTACACTGTGTGTGAGACTTTTATCTTAAAATAAAAGTATAAAATGTAATTAACTAAACAATTTTGGTTTGGAAAACATAGTTTTTAAGTTATAGATATTTAATTTCCTAGAATCTTTATTCCTGAAACTTTGAATACTTAAAATCATTGGAAAATGAAAGCAAGAATCAAATCTAAAATGAGCTTAGGCTCTAAGACATTGGAGGAAGTGCTGCATTTGCAAATATGCAAACATGTGCCTGGCAATAATAGCATACAGTTTGATCGTCTACTGCTTGATCCTCCCTTGGATAATTAAGCACATGCCCTTTCTAAGCAGTTTATTCTAAGTATACAAAATAATGTCACTAATTAAAATGTTCCATTAATGTCTTCATTTTATTTCACAGCTCAGTTATCTTTCTAGGCAGGTAAACTAATATATGATTATTATTAGCTTACATTTTGAATCCTATCCAATAGTAATGCAGAATCTTTCTATGCCATTCCCAGCATTGAACTAGTTCCATATGCTGAAGACTTAAAAATACTCTGCCACTCTTTGCTTCTTTTATAGTACACATTTGGTACCTTTGCCAAATACAGTTTTAAATGCTTAGAGCTTACCTGATAGATTTTATCTCAATTTAATTTAGTTAGATTAGAAAATGTTTTTTGTTTCAAATGTCTTTAGTTCATGTATATTGTTAAACTAATTTACAAATATTTTATTCAATCATTTGAAATTTATGTGATGTTAATTTAACCCTCTAATATTTATGATTGAAAAAAATGATGGCAAGACTACAAAATACCGGGATCACAGAATCTGATCTATTAGGAAGGAAAGGAGGAAGACATGAGCACTGACAGGTAACAGACAAGGCCCAAGATCAACTGCATTGAACTTTGTCTTGTCCTTGACATGTCTCCCATTGGTAGACTGAAGTAAGCATTATATGCATGCAAATATGTTATTCATTTTAATTTTTTCTAATAACTTGTTTTATTTATTTTTATTGAATTTATTGAGATGACATTGGTTAATCAATTACATAGGATTCAGGTATACAATTCTATAATACATCATTTGTATATTTCATTGTGTGTTCACCACCCCAAATTGAATCTTCTTCTATCTCCACTTACCTCTCTTTTACATATTTCAACATCACACTCTTCTCCCTTCCCTCTAATAATCACCAAACTGTTGTTTTTTTTAAAGATTTTGTTAATTTATTTTTAGACAGAGGGGCAGGGAGGGAGAAAAAGGAGAGAAACATCTATGTGTAGTTGCTTCTCGCATGCCATCTACTGGAGACCTGGCCTACAACCCAGGCATGTGCCATGACTGGGAATCCAACCAGCAACCTTTTGGTTTGCAGGCTGGTATTCAATCCACTGAGCCACCAGCTAGGACTAGTAATCACTATACTGTTATATGTGGCCAGGAGTCTTCTTCTTTTTCTTTCCTTTGCTTAACCTAACAACTTGTTTTGAAATTAAAACTTTTTAAGGTTTTAAGACACATTAAGATAATTTTCAAGGGAATATCTTGCCTTGTACAGCATTCAGGTAATATAAACTTCATTTGGGGACTGATTTCCATGGATTTTATTAACAATGACACTGAGATGAGGGGGGCACATGCTGATTTTTACTTATACCAAGGTATTTTACATAACTAAGTTCAGACTCATAGACCAATTGTATTGCCTTGGCGAAACCATAGAGTTTCTTTGATTTTTCAGTTTATTTATTCAAATAATAAATGATGGTTTGGGAATGGATGATCTGATGTCCACTCTGTCCAATTATAGCCCAAATGCTAATGGGAGATTGACGGTCCATAACTGAAGGTGTGGAACCATTTGGTACAACAGCAGTTCTGTCTCTCTCAACAGTGACTCCTGCAGGAACTTAGGCCGACTCAGCACACACAGGAAATCTTCTGGAACACACACCAGTTCAGGATGTCAGAGAATAAATTTGTATTAGTAAGACTAGGAAAGAACTTTGCCAGATGCCTCCTGGAAATAATATTTCTCTTAAACTCTTACTCTAGATGCATGCGACAATTATAATGCATGTTTCTCTACTTATCCTCTGACATAGTATCTCATTGTTTACTGGAGAGAGAATTTTCTAAAATGCAGTATAAGTGAAAAATAAAAAGTTATAATACTCAATGTTAGCCATCCAGTTATAATTCCTACATGTATTTTATTTTATTTTTTAAGATTTTATTTTTATTTATTTTTAGAGAGGGGAAGGGAAGGAGACAGAGAGGGAGAGAAACAGCAATGTATGGTTGCCTCTCACATGGCCCTCATGGGGACCTGGCCTGCAACCCAGGCATGTGCCCTGACTGGGAATCGAACCGGGACCCTTTGGTTCCCAGCCCGCGCTCAATCCACTGAGCTACACCAGCCAGGG
>PVJI01023554.1:0-23432 GCA_004026765.1 Micronycteris hirsuta
ACTGCATCTATAGGCCATGGAACATCCCAGTGTTGTACAGAGGACTCAGCAGTTCTGGCATCTCCTGCAGGACCATATGTCTTCTGTTCATGAGTCATCATTTCTACCCTCTTAGATCCTGAGAACTGTGACTCCGTTTCCACTTCAGTCACCCTTGAAGGGTGTTACTTTTCAGCTCAAGTTTACTACCCTGGTTTTGGTTCCCACTTTATTTATGGCTACTAGGGCATTTGCTGCTTTCTAGAAAGTGAAGGTATATATTCATATAGTCAACCATAATTTATTGAGCACTTACTCTATGCCAGACATTAATTCTTGACACAAGACAGACAGCATTGAATGAGACAGACAAAATCCTTTTACTTCAAAATGTTAGCTATATGTCATCCATCATTTCTGGGTGGTTTATAGCAAGAGATTTTGTTGTTCTTTTAAGTATAGCTACTCTTGTATTTCTGGAAATGATTCCCTTGACTCTCTATTTAATCTAAGTATGCACATACAATTATGGCAAAATAAATTACTAGTAGGGTCAATAAACATTCCTAAAATGGTTATAGGCTCAGACTTCCCAAGTTTCCACTTGCTTGTTTATTTATTTATTTATTTTTTGCCTCTGCTGGGTTATTACCTGCAGTAGTGATTTACATTAATGTCAGTAAAGATTATACTGACTCTCTGGAATGTAAAATATTTAGCACATTGCTTAGTGTGATATAGTTGCCTATAAATAATAATTATCTATTTCTTTGTTATCTGCCATAAAATAGGGCAAATCATTTTTCTATCTCCTTTAGTTACAAAATAATAAAACTTAACTATACAAGAAATAAGTGGATGATTAAATATTGCAGAATAAATTGTGCTGTCCTCTGAGTATTGATATTTTTTTAAGCCTCACTTCCTTATTTGAAGGAGAATACCTAATCTACTAATTGCCATGAAGTCAACTGGTACTTGTCATTATAGTGCTATGCACTTTGCAGCCTATATATTCTTTCCTTGAATATCATGACCAAGTTAGATTTCGCTTCTGCTTTAGTAGCAACTCACAAAAAAACTCAAAGAATCATCCAGGAATTAGCACAGAGAATTAGCACATCAATGCTTGTAAAATAATTAATGTTGATATAATCAGTTTGATTGTTCATTATTAACATGATGTGACTTATAGAATCTGTAATATCCTAAAACTTGTCATTTTACATGTGACTTAGCTCTCTCTTAGAGGGTTTTCTCCCTCTGTCAAGCACAGCAGTAATGGGTAACTATCTCTGGCCCTCCTACATTTAATTTACATGACATACTTCACTCACACCTGGTTTCTTCCTGTCCCTTTTGAACACCAGCACAGGAGAACTAAGCTTAATATATCATATTAGCCTGCTTGACTTGTCATAACAGAATACCACAGATGGGATGGCTCACACAACAGAAATTTATTTTCTAACAGTTTGGGAGACTAGAAGTCAAAGATCAAGATGCCAACAGGGTTTATTTCTGGTGAGACCTTCCTTCCTGGCTTGCAGAGGATTGCTTTCTCACTGTGAGCTCACGTGGATTTTCCTCTGAGTGTGCCTGGAGAGAGAGTGAGCTCACTGGTGTCTCTTCTTCCACTTACAGAGGCACTAGTCTTATCAGATTAAAGCTCCACTCTTATGGCCTCATTTTGCCTTAATTACCTCCTTAAAGGTCTTACCTCCAAAAACAGTTTCAGTGGGGTTATGGCTTTGACAGATTGGGGGATGGGATACAATTCAGTCCATTAACAGGTATATTTTCTTAAATATAATTAAAGACCATTCTTTTTGTGATTACAAAATTATAAGAAAATCTCTATAAGTTAATGTTAATGTTCGTTTATTTGATCGCACTTTATTTATACATCTTTGCTCTAAAATAAAACATTTATATGCAAATACCATTTCTATAAGATCTTAGAGGAGTGCTTCTCAACTGGCATTTCAATTCTGTTCCTTGTTTATAGCCAACACCCAGTGCCAGGGAATGTAATTCGGTAGTCCTGAAAAGAGGCTTGAAGAATCTAGTCTTTAAAAGCCTAATAGAGCATTCTAAATTATCTGGGAATTTAGAACAACTATTTAAGTAGTTGGCATATTTCAGTCTGTTGGTGGCCAATAGTGATACTACAGCTGATCACTTTCTACAGGTAAATGACGGACATTCCTTTTTCAAATGTTGCTCATGCGTAGTTTTTGTTGCTTAGAACAGAACAGTGAACTAGCAGGCCAGTATTTTTTTGTGAACTGAATTAGCAGATGAACGTTAGGAACAAATGACAAAGGACTGTGACGAAAATCTGTGAGGGATAAAAATGTCCTTCTAAGGTGTGGCCATAAAAAATTCTATTATTCAGTAATTTTGATAGACATTTTGAGAGAAACAAAAGATGGTAAAAGGAAATCTGTGACTGAGAAGGGGGAAATCATCTTTAAGAACCCCAGGAAACCTGGCGAATTAGAATGATAAATTAATAGAGAAAGAAGGTGACTCTCTGTCTGGTGCAGATGCTTTATTGTCCTTTAACATGAGCCACAGACTGTTGGTTTATTTATAAATAAGCTGCCATGTTCTGCGGTAATGTAAATTCTTATGATAAAATGGAGCGGGGTTACATCCAGCAGGGTTAGCTCTACTTTTCCACACATTTTCTCTAATAAGACCTGGGGACTTGCAGAGGCCGACTGCTCGGAGAGCTGACTGTTGACAAGGCACAGCCCAGCAGTACTCTTTAAACTACTTTTTTGGTGATTTCTGACATCAGCAGCATATTCATTCTTATTACAGAGAAGGAAGTAACATTAGTGATTAGCACCTTAACTCTGCAAGGAAAAGGAAAAGAACTCAACGACATTTGAACACTGCAGAGACTAAGCAATAAAAGAAAGGGAATCTCAGTATCTCTATGACACCAGGCGCAGTTTCAGTGCTGAGGAAAGGGAGGTGTTTCCTCAAAAAGGCCGACACAGTGTGATTGACACTTGGGGCAGAATTCCTTCTTTAAAGAGGTTTTCTGCTTGACCAACTATATTTTCACACTGAGAAGTCACAGTAGGAAAGCCAAGTACCAGCCATTATAAAACTTTTTTTTTTTTTTTAATGTAAGAATCAGTATTTGCTTTTAATCAGAAACAAATAATCCTTCTGAATCTAAAATAGGGAAATAAATAAGTATGGCTTTCTCAGGAGATTAGTTATAGAAACCAAAGATGCTAACTTTTAGTTCAAATATGTATTAAATTCAAACCAAACCACTGGTGACTAAACATTATAATATCTAACAACTTTTTCAGTGGCCTTTTTAAGTGAAATTACTTGGTAAATCCTGCCCAATTTCTAAACATAGATGACATATCTCTGCATCTACAAAACATGACTCAATTAGTGATCCTGGTCTTTAGCTGTAGCCACACATTGAAGAAGCATTTTTTCTCTACTTGATCATTTTTTTAAATGAAAAAAAAATTATTGTTGTTCAAGTACAGTTTTCTGCCTTTCCTCCCTACCCATCCCCACCACCCCAACCTTCCTCACCCCCTTCCCCTGTTTCCACCCCACCTTGTTATTGTCCATGTGTCTTTTATAATTGTCCCTGTAAACCCTTCACCCTTTTTCCCCATTATCCCCTCCCCTCTCCCCTCTGGTCACTGTCAGCCTGTTCTCAATTTCAATGTCTTTGGTTATATTTTGCTTGCTTATTTGTTTTGTTGATTAGGTTCCAGTTAAAGGTGAGATCATATGGTATTTGTCCCTCACTGCCTGGCTTACTTCACTTAGCATAATGCTCTCCAGTTCCATCCATGCTGTTGCAAAGGGTAGGAGCTCCTTCTTTCTCTGTGCTGCGTAGAATTCCATTGTGTAAATGTACCATAGTTTCTTGATCCACTCATTTGCTGATGGGCACTTAGGTTGCTTCCAGCACTTGGCTATTGTAAATTGTGCTGCTATGAACATAGGGATACATAGGTTCTTTTGGATTGATGTTTCAGGGTTCAGATTTTTGAAATTATATACGAATTTTGTTGAACATTTAAAAACATATTTTAATTTTCAGGTAAAGTAGAAAACTGATCTACGATGACAAAAACTATAAATGGGCCTAACTAATATCCTGCTAGCTGTGTATAAATGCATATGCATGTGAAGGCTTCATAAATCTGTGTACATGTAGATTGTGTGAGTGTGTGTGTGTGTGTTGGGAGGTGTTAATTTTACCTATTCTACCTCATTGCTTTCTCTAAATCCTGGGTGGGGGTGGGGAAAGGGTGGGAATACAGTGATCAGATAGTGTCAATAAAAAGTTGCTTTGAGTAGAGAGCAACTATTTGGTTTAAAAAAAATAAAGGAATATTTTTTTCTTCTGAATCTGTAGAGGAGACTGGTAATGAAGTTGGAAAATATTTCTTTGTGATTCCAATAGTTATCTTAGGGGAAGGGCTTTTAAATCAGAAAGTGAAAGTTGTTAGCAGTTCGAATTTAAAAATTCTTCCTAAATCTAAAGTCGGCCTATCCAGTTTTGAACACTCCAGATGACTTTATTTGAGTTTTTCCCCCATAAGATTGTATCTAACTTCTCTCTGAATATATAAAATGTTCTTTATCTTGGGAAATTAACAATACATTTCAGAGCAGAAGACTAACATTGCAAAATAACTTTCACCAAGTATAAAATAGGATAATGCTAAACTAGAAATGTTAATTCCTTTACTTTGGGAAGTTACTTATCCTGGGAATATTTATTTCAAAATACTTTAAATATATCTAGTAGATATATAATTTTCATTGTCTACTTATTTACTTATTTGATTTATTTACTAACTACAGATGAAAATTCAGGTCCACTCCATATAAAAAAAAAGATGAAAATTATTGCATAGTAAATGATACTATCATATCTACAGTCTTTTTTTAATGTTTTTAATCCTCACACAAAGAAATGTTTATTGATGATTTTAGAGAGAGAGGGAGAGAGAAAGAGAGAGACAGAAAGGGAGAGAGAGAGAGAGAGAGACAGAGACAGATACTTTGATGTGAGAGAGAAACATTGATTGGCTGCCTCCCATACATACCTCCCACCCCACCAGGGCAAAATATCTGTAGACTTAAAAGCTAGTAAAGTTATATTAGAATCTATGGCATACACTTTTTTCTAAGTATTTTTCCTTTTAACATTTCAGCTTGTAAACTCTGAGATGCTCTGTAACTAGCAAATCTATTACATTGGACAGACTAATTATTTAAAAATTTATCATAGAAACCAATATTTCTTATGATATTTATGACTCTATTCTCTCCAACGTTCTGTCCTTTATGCCAGCCTAGTTCAAACAGTAGGAATTAGCCACATGTTGATATAAAATTAAAAATTTTGTTCCATAGTCTTATTCCTCACAATTCAAGTAGTCAAAGCCACACCTGGCCAGTAGCTACCTGTGAAGAAATAGAGCATTTCCATCATTGCAGTTTTATTGGATAACACAGCCTAGATTATAACACACTGATTCATGTGACATATATCTCACAAACGATGTACATGATTACATTTACTTTATGTATTTTGCCTTCCTGTTACTCATGCAGAATTTGTATTTGCCTCAATATATTAAAATTCCTTTCAGTTCAATATGTTTATTTAGTATAGACCCCCTTCCCTTTCTTTTGGTTGATGCTATAACCTATAAACCAGGAAGATGTAGGTGTACATATTTCACGGGTATTAAATTATAATAATGGAGAAAGCCAAATGAAATAGATGGAGAAAGAGATAGATGAAAAAGAAAAACATAAGTGGAAAGAGAGAAAGAGAGAGGTGAGAGATAATAATGAGAAATAAGACTATGTTCTATTATTATTATATTCATCTCCTTAAGTTTTTCTATCATTGTGACAACCTACATTGACGTAATCAATTACTCATTTAATACATACATACATACATAAATTGCTGCTCTACCTAGCATGACTTAGTGGGTTGGGTATTTTCACGCAAAGTGAAGTGTCACGGGTTCAATTCCCAGTCAGGGTACATGCCTGGGTTGTAGGTCAGGTCCCTGGTTGGGGGTGTGTGAGATGTAACCAATTGATGTTTCTCTCCCTCTCTTTCTCCCTACCTTACTCTCTCTCTAAAAATAAATAAAATCTTTAAAAATAAATTATTGCTTACCTTATGATTTTTTATTTCTAGGTTTGATATAAAGACCAATAGGAAAAACTGTACAGAAGTAAAAGCATGGTCTCCAAATAATAAGAGCAAAGTATTACACTCTGAGAACTTCATTATATTTATTTCCATAAGCAAACAGGAATTTATGGGGGAGATTCACTGACTAAAACAATAGTCATATGTTAGCTATCATAGTTTTATACGCATCTTGTTAAAAATATATAGAAAGCTGATGAGCTGATTCGTCAAAGGTTTTCTTTTTCTTAAAAGAGCATTCAGCAATTAATGAGTGAATATAGTATGATGACTATGTGAGTATAGTACTATAGTCATCATACTATATTCACTCATTAATATAGCCATAGTACTATAGTATAGTACTATAATACTATACTATATTCACTCATTAATATAGCCATAGTACTATAGTATAGTACTATGTTCATGGTTCTGGTGCGATATAGTCATAGATTGAATTTGCATAACTTCTCTGAACACATTTTATCTTCTCAAGCATCATTGGGTTGCTCTAAAGATTTTAATAATGTAAAATGTTTTTTACTTATCACCGTGCCTTTAAAATACAGCTCAATCAAAGGTAGATGCTTTTATTTCTCTGGGAAAAAGTTTATTGTCAAATTCTATATACAATTAAATTAAACATCTTTATAAGAAAAGGACAGGTTTTCCTGTAAATCCAATGTTACGTATGACATTAAAATTTTTATATAGTGCAAAGTAGAATGCAGGGATATAGATTGTAAAATATGTCCATGTTTACTAGTTAGAAGTCTAATTTATTTTCTACTTAACAAACTTAAATTGAAGTAGCGAAAAAAATATATTAAAGGGTACTGAGTTAGCTCAAACAATCAAAGGGGGAGTAAGTACATCACATTTTGTGAATGCAAACTCCTGGCATTACAGGAATAGAATCAAGGACTTAGAACTTAGCACTTTCTCCCTTTGCCTCTCTCTAGCTTTTGTTTGTTTGTTTGTTCGTTTGTTTGTTTAGCTGCATCAGGTTTTTCCTTTAAGTCAGAGGTATGGGCACTCCAAACCACCACAGACACAAACTTTCATAGTAGAGCCACATGGAAAGAGTTGTTCCCACTAGCTTCAGTTGAAAAATAATAAGGAAATCTCTTTTAATTTGCCTGTCCATCCTGTGACCTAATCACGAAGAGCACATTTTTATCATTTCGATTAAGGGTATATTTATTCAATAGTCACCCTGTCCAAGGAAAAGGGGTAATGTCCCTTACACTGGGACTTTATGCCACATGTAGAGAGGCAGAGCAAAGAAGAAGGTGTTGCTTCCAGAAAAAAAGGAAGACTCGGAAAGTACAGCAATAAATAATTTATACACTTAGATTCACTCTTCTGTTTTATATTTAAATATTTGGCATTATTATATGTTACATATAATTAATTAAACACTTGCTAATATGATAAACTGATTGCTCTGAAATTAGGTGCAATGAGTACATTGGTGTAAACCAATTTTCAGAAGGTGGATATGAACTTCCATCAATTAAGGCAACAATTAGTAAGCCTCCGTTTGTTAAAAATATTTAGCAAAAGGTTTTAACTGCAAAGCCTTATTGCAGTACATATATACAGTTCAAAGAATTTTTTTAAAAGTTAGAATTTGGAAATTTCAAAATTTGAGAACTAAGATGTGGCATTCTCACCCATGACTTTGTATTACAATACAAAACAGTATATGTATGGAATACTGGTTAGAGTGTTTACAGGCAGGAGATAGTGACATTGGACTCATACTAGAAATATATATTTTTGTTCTTTGGGCAAGATTGTAAATTCAATCTTTTATTTGAAAATAATTGGAAATTGAAAATAGGACAGTTTCACTTCGTATAGCAACCCAGGTCTTAGAAGAGTCTCTGTCCAGTGTTCTGCAGAAATGTGTAACTCTTTAATGGTTCAAAAGTGTTTGTACAAGGTCTGCCCAGAAAAAGTAGAGCCATTGTTAATGCAATGAGAACATTTGCATGATATCAATGTAACCTGCAGCCAAGGGGAGTGGACTGGAATGCACATGGGTGAACAACATCCACTGGTGAATGTCACCACATGGGTGACATGGGTGAATCCACATGGGTCAATCCACATGGGTGAATGACAACTTCACTGTACTAGTCAGTGGGGACAGTAGATGCCATTGAGTGAGCATGTGTACTACGTGGCTGTCATTTTCAAAATGACCGAGTGAGTAGAGCTATGAATCTGCATCAAATTTTGCATTAGGCTTGAACATGCCTCCAGGGCAACTATGTGGATGATTCAGAAGGCTTTAGGAAATGACATAATAAGAGCAGTGCAAATAAAAGTGTGGCACAAATACTTCAAAGATGGTCGAGAATCTGTTGAAAGTGATTCACGTTCTGGAAGACATGCAACAAGCAGAACACCTGAGAATGTTGAATGTGTATGGACTGCAATCAGTAAAGATTGGCAACTGTCAGTGCAACAACTAGAAGTTGATCTGGGGTTTCCAAAAACTACTGTGTCCACGATTTTAACACAGGATCTTGGCATGAAATGTGTCATGGCAAAATTAATTCCATGGCTTCTGCTACCAGAGAAGAAGGGGTATTGTGCTGCAGTTACCAATGACTTGATTCAAACTGTTACCAATCTACCAGATTTCCTCAAGAAGGTTATAACTGGAGATGAATCGGCGGTCTATGGCTGTGGTCCTGCAATGAAGACCCATTCATCCCAGTGGAAATTGCCTGGTTTTCCAGGCTTGAAGAAGGTGCAGCAAAGTCACAGCAATATCAAGACCATGTATATTGTGTGTGTTTTTTCTTTTTTTTTTTTTGGAGGGGGAATGGTTGTCCGTAATGAATATACCCCTCCAGGCCAAGCAGTTAATAAGGAGTACTAACTCATGTTCTTCATTGGGTGAAAGATGCAATAGGATAAATACAGCTGCAGCTATGGGCAACTGGTGATTAACAGCTCTATCATGGCAACATGCCTGTTCATGCATCATGTCTCATGCAAAGATTTTTGGTGAAACATCAAGTTATCCAGGTGACTCAGCCCCCTGACAGTCCTTTGGTGCACTGCAGCTTCTGGATTTTCCCCAAACTAAAATCACCTTTGAAAGGGAAGAGATTTCAGATTGTTGGTGAGATTCAGGGAATTAGGAAGGAACAGCTGAAGGTGATTCCAACAAAGGATTTTACAGTGTTTTGAACCGTGGAAGGGATGCTGGGAGAATTGTGTGAGGTCCCATGGTGCCTACTTTCAAGGGAATGGAGGCGTCATTGTCCTGTGTACAACATCTCTTGTATCTTCTTCAGTAAATGCTTCTATTTTTCACAGTACATGGCTGGATACCTTCTGGACAGACCTTGTACTTTTCTGGTACTATGGCAAGAGGGTAAGTCCTTGGAATTTGGTTCCATAGAGCTAAATGTACATTTATTTTGGAATATAACACATTTGTTTCTTCTTAATGTTCTATTCAGGAATGTATTTAAGGATATGTGGTTATACCTGATCATATCATTATTTTACTCTATCTGGAATGTCGATTTCTTGTTTGAATGAACAAGCATTTTTTTTGTCAACAATGTGGATAATATAAACGGAGCTACTTTAAAATGAGCCAGAGCTGCCACGCCAGGGAAACTGCCTTGCACGTCTTATGCCTCAAAACTTTTGGAATGTTAATTAAAACAGGGCAAAATAATCTTTGGGATGGACCTAAGCAAACGTGTGTTCCCTATACCACCCCTCCCCCGCAAAAAAGAAAAAAACTGTTTAAATGTTTGACAAGTTAACAAGAAAGCAGTTATTATTACTACTAGAATGATGACTACTGAACCCAAAATTAAAAACACTGTTTAGAATGAACATCAGTACGTTATTTTAGCTGCACCAATACAAACACCTTCTTTCTATAGACGTGATTATTCCCCTTCCAGTTCTCATGAATACCTATTGCCTTTGTCTCCTAATTGGAATAGTATTTGGACTTCTGCCTGAATCAGCATGTACTGAATAAGCATTCCCAGTAATCTCTTTTTTTTTTTTAATTAAAAACTGTACTTTTCTTTTTTTGCCCTGGCTAGTGTAGCTCAGTAGATTGAGCGTGGGCTATGAACCAAAAGGTCGCTGGTTCAATTCCCAGTCAGGGCACATGCCTGGGTTGTGGGCCAGGTCCCCAGTCGGGACCACATGAGAGGCAACCACACATTGCTGTTTCTCTATCTCTGCTTCCCTTCCCTTCTTTCTAAAAATAAAAAAAATAATATATATGAAATCATTTAAAATTACATATTAAAAAAAACTGTACGTTTTAAGTGCAGTTGTCTCCATTTTCGCCTTACTACTCCCCCCACACACATCCCCACCTCCCACCCAATAATCTTAATAAACACTTGTTGTCTCTCACTTTGAAAGGCCTTTTAATTTTATGTTAACAACAAAAAATACTTTTCTTACAAGGTATTTAAAGATATTACCTGTGCTCATCAATCAGTAAATAAACAGAGATTATTGTGTTAAGGGCTATAGGTCTTAAGATAACCAACCCAAAGCCAATAGATACACCCTCTAATTTACATCTGCCTCTCCTAGGGAATAAATGTAATTCATGGACTTATGTAACAGAAATAAGCAGGTTGTTTTGTTTTATTTTTTATTGACATTATTTAGCAATTTATTGGACAAAGGTCAACATTTTGTTTATTAAGCAAATTCCACAGTACAAAGCTGTCATGAGTAATATCTGTACAATTTAACAGTTCCGATAGCTCTTCAGACTAAAATTTGTTTCACATAGATAGTTGGCAAATATAATTAATTATAAGTAATAATTAGACTATGTCAATACTTTAAAAATATTAGTATAGCAGTAATTTACAGTTGCTCAATTATAGTTTAGTAAAATAAAGTCCAGAGTGGTGCTGGGGAGTACTATTGTAATCCCAGAAAGTCAGAATTCCTGGGTGCCAAAGTCCCCTGCTATAATTTAGTAAGTGCAATTCAAAGGTTGTGTGCATATTCAAGGGCCATGATCTCTCAAGAATCAAGACCTTTTATATTAATCACGCAGAAACAACGGAAAGTTCATTTGTTCAGAAGCATTGCCTCCTCCTCCCCTTCCCCAGGCTCTCTTAACCAATCTGCTAGGAAAGCTGTAAGATGAAGGGTGAAAAAAGTTACACCACTTTCACAACCACTGGCAAGCTTACAACTTCTGCCGTATAGATGGAAGCATATTTCTTTTTATCCTTTAAGACTCAATTTCTCAAAAATAGAAATTTAGTCATGTGGGAATGAAGGGTGTATTAAAAAAGGAAAAAAAAAAAAGCAAGGCCTACCCCAAAACAAATCACCTACACATACGTGGATGCCCCCACTGTTCCCAACACAAAACAAACCAGAGCCCAAGGACCTTCTCTTTGGTAGTAGAGTGTGCTTCCACAGGAAGAGGTTTCATTAACAGGAGGCTCTTATTGGTCCTTTAGAATGTTATTGATATCCCTTGATCTTTGGAAACAGCGGCAAAGGGCAAATCAAAACCTAACATTGAACAAGAAAAAAGGAGTGCCAATCTGATGCCAACATCCTTTCCATGCATGGTCAGCATGACATAGCCATTCACACATTTGAGCTGCTGAGCATTCAGAGGCTTTAAGAACCTGCCAGGGCCACAGCAGCAAGTGACACCAGGGTGACGGGGATCAGACTCATGAGCTTGAAGCTTTGCACCACGTAGGAATACCCTGCCACTCAAGATGAGCCTCTGGAACAGTCTGACCTGGTATACGGGCTCCAACATGCAAACAGGGTCTGCTAACGTTTTGACAAAAACAGGTTGCTTGATTTCTAGAGATAGTCATTATGGGCCTTCTTGTTCTTCCCTCCTTGGTGTTACTAACACAAAAAATAATGGGTTTTGACAGTGACGTAAGACGAATACTATGGGAAGTGACTACTAGTATTCATGCGTGCTTACGAGGAAAAGAAAAAGAAAATGTTCAGGTACCTCTCTATTGTATATATGGCTCAACAAATAAAACATTCTGAGTTAAACTTTAGAAATTTTATTTTAAAACAAGATTTCCATTAGAAACACACCACACACACGATGACAATGATGAAATAAAAACACCATATGAATACTACAGGAAGGGTTTTAGGTAATCCATATCGACCCTGGTATCAGGTTCTAGGGCCTGGCCCATGGCTAAGTAACAACACAATCTGTATCAGTGTCTCAGCACGGAGCCCTGGCTCCAGCAGCCTTGAAGTTAAACTGCTATGTTTTCACATCTACATGTGGATACAGTATTTTAAATTAGGAGGCAAGCCCACATGTAAAGGTGTTTATCAAATATCAGAAGATGGTTGGAGTACAAAGAACAGTTAATAAAAGAAAAGAGCTCTATTACCTGTTGGGGGATAATATAACCTGGCTTACAGTTTTTTAATGAAGAGAAATTGTACAAAATGGAAGTATAATTAAAAAATATTACTAAAACAATCCAGAGAAATGTTTCTGTTATCCACCATATTCCTAAGTCAGAATACAGAATTACGTGAACAGCCAAAAGGACACTTCTGAAAAGGGAAGCCCTGGATATTCTGGGTTCAGCGTCCAAAATTTCACCAAAGGATGCTGTTTCTTAATATCAGACCAAAGTGAAAAGCAATCAATACAAATTAGAGGCCAAGTCTTCTCTTGACTGTTAATCCTGGAAAACAGGCTGTTCCTTTTACATAAACAGTTTGCATTTGAAGCATTAGATTTGTTTCACTGATTAAGGGAGAAAATGGGCTCCTTGTCCTACTTGAAATGGAGACTGGAATCAGAGGTGAGAAATGTCAGAACTTGAAGAATTAGGCTGCTTTACATCTACTCAGCACCTAGAACCAATTTCAGCTTCAAAACTCAGCTGTGAAGAACTCCTTTAGGCATTCGGTAGCTGTGCCGAAGGAAGTTCAAGAGTAGGAAACCCTGAAATGGGTGGAGCAGCCTGTTGTCTAGAGATGTAAATGTATCTTTTAGAGGGAGAATGAGTCTCATTCTGGACTTGGAGTCACATTTAAGAAATCCCAATCAAAACAGTGTCATCATGAGAGCTGATGATGATGTGAAATTCATCAAAATGTAGCCCAATCACACATCCAGAACGTTCCACTAATGTGAGCAAACACAACCTGCTTGCTGGGACTGGAGGTCAAGAGCAACTTGTGCGTCTCCAATTTTTATTTTCCCATCACAGGCCCCACTGACCATCCTCTTGTTGTCAAACCAGATGCATCATACCAACTTTTCATGACCTTCTAGAACTCTTAACCAGGCTCCACATTTGCCATTCCAGAGCCTGATGGTGTTGCCTGATGGTGTTATCTGATGATCCACTAGCAACCAGCTGGTCTGTGACTGGAGACAGGCAGTTCCTCTTCTGTGCCCATTTAGAGTACAAACCAATTCTCAGGTATTCATGCTCCAGACTTTGAGGGTCCTGTCACCAGAGGCATTCGTGATGTACTTAATCATCAAAGTTGACTACAATGTCAGCAGTGTAGGGGCTAAGGACAAGACATAAAGTGTATCAGTGGCAGAAGCCATGTCCCAACAACAATGAAGTGGTCCTTGGCACAGGTCACCATCAGTCCATTGCTGAAGCGTTAAGGGCAGTACCTCCTCATTGTGGTAGATCAACATGTTTAGAATTTCACCCATGTTCACATCCCGTTCACATACCAGACTCTCGCTACAGACTCTGAAGAGCCAGTCACAGTGACACGTTCATCACACTGGAGACAAAGGACAGAGTCAGTGTGCCCCATGAACACTTTCAACCACTCCAAACTCATTTTATCCCAGTTCTTAATAGAATTACCTCATAGCCCACTGACAATTTTTTCACTGTCAGTAGATGCCTTTACTAATTTCAGAGCAGCACTTAATCCTCTGCAAATTGTGTCATCCACATGGCCAGTTAGATTCTATAGTCTCTGTATCTTGGTAATCTTTGGGTAATCTAATGATCTATAAAATGAATTGGGAGAGCCTTCTGTGGATTGTTTTTAAACAGGTACTGATCCCACCCTCTTCTTCCTGCAAGTCCCTTCCACAGAGGGTCAGTGAGTACCACTCATGCAATCAGCTTCTTCCGAAGCATTCCTTCAGAGGTCACTTGCTGTCATTCTTTACATACCAGCCCTACCGCACACAGAGACCTGGCATCCAGGTAGGAAAGAATGCTTTCTGCTATGTGATCTAGGTCTTGCTCTGGTAAAGCGGTAACACAGCCCTGCTGCAACATAGGCTTCAAGTATGAGTTAATATGTCCATGCTGGTAATGACACAGTCGGAAATAAGATGCTCCACAAATTTCCGTTGATCTGATTCAGGCCACTGGTTAAACATTTATTTAATATAGAATTAATAAGTATTTAATATTTAATATTTAAAATATTTTTCCTTTGGAGTTTCCTTCTGATGGCCTTTTTTGGAGATGATCACAGATGATGTTCCATTACTTATCTTCCACAGGGTATTTTTCCTGGTGGATTCATCTTCGTTTTGATTCTCCATAACTGAGATGCTCATGAGCTAGAAGTTTTTGTCCTCAAGACCACGTTGGGCTCCACAACGACCCTGGCGTCCCCACCTGGCTCGGGCTGCTCAGCAGTGAATGTCCAGGCCAAGAATGCCACGGAGTAGGCTGCAGAGATGGAGGCGGTAATCGCACGCACTCTAGCTGCTAGCCTGCCTGGGCCACCGACCTGGACATCGACCTGTTATTGTCTTGTTTTGCTTTTGTTTTTTTTTCCCCCGTGGCTATTCTATTAAGGGGTGTGTACGTGAGTTCTAGAATAATTATGGAAAATGTTACAAGTTGAGATAGACCTAAAAAGATGACTAGATTTTGATGGAAAATATGAATAAATAGTATATGTTGCAAGATAAAGTTGGATGATTAAACAAATGTATAGAAATAAAAGCAAAGAAAATTCTCTGAACAAGTTTTGGTTTTATGAAACATTTTTAAAAAAGAAGCAAAATATAAGTTAGGGTAACTAGGTATGAAAGGTGGTATATGCCATTGTCATTGTGAATGCTATTTTGTCATAGTATTTGTTTCTCCTTTTTTAAAAAAATATATTCCACTTAACATTTTAAATGAAAAAAATTACAGGAGTCAGCACTTTATCTTATAAATTGTTACATTATATAATGTAATTTATATGTATTATAATATGTATTGTATATGTATATATTATGTATCATGTTTAATGTTAAATATAATATGCAATCATGTATATATTGAATACATATAGTATATATGCATATATTATATATTACGTTATAAAATATACACTTTAGGAAAATTATGTTCGAGCATATACTTTGGTACTCTTTTCTCCTCTCTTTTGCAGTAAACATACACAGACACTTGTTTCTGTATGTTTAAAACACTGACCTTTTATAAAATGTAGTCCTGAAATATCATAATGTTTTGACAGATTTCAACCATATGTATATCTGCAGTAAATATTTTTTGGCTATTTTTTATGTCTCTTATTTGTCTTTAGTGATCTCCAATTTGATCACAGTGTGTTTACATATGAATTTTTCTTTTTAAAGAAGTAAATGATTATTGTGTAAATGTGAGAGTTGTAAAGAAGGGAAAGGGGCGTCAAGGAACATGTACAAAGAACCCGTGGACAAAGTCCAAGGGGGGGAGGAGTGGGATGGGTGGGGTGGGGGAAAGTGGTGGTGGGAAAATGGAGACATCTGTACTTGAACAACAATATAAATAAAAAAAATAAAGTGAGGGTTGTGTGTTTCATCATTCTAGAAATGTCTCAGATGAAATTCCTTCCGATATTTTCTATCTACAATCACTGTACATTTAGATATGTATTGTCTTTTCTCATTTTATTCTCCAAAATATCTCTTAATTTTTTAAATTTTATAATTCTGAGTTCTTATACTGATTCTCTGTATTTTCTTCAGATGGTTTATGCATGCAATTAATTCTTTCTTTAGCTGTGTGTATTCTGCCATTTAACTTATAGACTTTTTAATTTGAGTTACTGCATTTTTTAAAATCTCTACTAGTTGGTTTTTAGCCTTCCCCCAATCTGTTCATATGTACACACACACACACACACATATAGTCTCCTCTCTTCAGAAAAAAAATCAATTTATATTCTCACAATTTCAGCTTTTTAAGTGTTCTTATTTCATATTTATATGTATATTAGTTTCCTACTAACATATTATCATGATCATTTATGGTCATTATTACAATAGTTATCTTAGTTAATTGAAACTTAGTGAATGGAAACAACACAAGTTTATTCTTTTATAAATGTGAGGGTCAGCCTTGGCTGGGTGGCTCAGTTGGTTGGAGGGTCTTTCTGTTCACCAAAAGGTAATAGGGTTGATCCCTGGCCCGGGCACATACCACAAACCTAGGTTGTAGGGTTGCCCACCCCCCCCACCAAGGTGTACAGGAGACAACGGATTGGCATTTATCTTGTACATCATTGTTTTCTCTCTCTCAACCTCTCTCTCTCTCTCTCCTTGCTGTCTTTCTCAAATCAATAAAACATATCCTTGGATGAGGACGTCATCTGAAGGTCAGACGTGAAAAAATGAGCTCTTATGGGGCTACCATGAAGATGTCATCAGGTCTGGTTCTTTCTGATGCCTCGAGAGTAGAATGCGTTCCTTGACTCTAAGTTTTTACAGGCTGCTGGCATTCCTTGACTCTTTAACTCATTGCTGAATCACTTTAGTCTCTTTTTGTCATCACAGTGCTTTTTCCCGGACTATAACTCTACCAGGTCTTATAAGGATATAGCGAATACAAGAGAATTCAGCATGATGTCTCCATATTAAACATTTAACTTAATCACACCTGTTGAACTTCTTTTACCATGTAAGGTGGTATATTCACAGGCTCCAGGGATTTAGATGTCAACACATTTGGGAGCCATTAATCAGCTTACTGTAAAATGTAATAATTCAAATATATAATTTTTATGTATCTAATATTTTTTAAATTTTCCCTGATGAATATCATAAACAGAGACTTGTTTCTTACATTATTTTATTAAATTTAATTGGGGTGTATATATTTTTGTAACTCTCTGTTGCATTTTTATGAAACCTGATTCTAGGGTCAGTTCCCCACAGTAGATTATTATTTTTTTTTTGTCTGCTTGAGACCCAAAAGAAATAAAAATCCAGGAAATATGTGAATTTTTTTTGTATTTTTTAACCAAACAAATGGTGCAAATTTAATTCCTATATCTAGTCAGTTGCCATAAAAATGTCATGGGAAGTACTTTCTATTTTACCAAGAGCCTGGACCATGAAAAATAAAATTTCCTTACTTTTTGTCTTCAAAGTTATTATTTAGTTACTGTTTTTCTTATTGAGTAGGCCTTTATCCAGTCCTGCCTTTATGTGGGGTGAATTCCTGTAGAGTTCCCAGCCTGCACAGTACAGGTTCCCGAATTCTCAGCACACTCCCTCAGACGGTACACATTTCAGACATACAGCAGCTTCAGCAACCACTTATCTTCCTAACATTTTCTTCCCAGTTTGTTCTGACTTCAAGGAATTCCACTTCTCTATTGCATATACCGCCACATTTAAAAATTATGATTTTTATCTCAAGCAATTTTAGATATTTATAGTTAAATTTATAGATTACTAAATTTATAGATTTTTTGTATCAGAATAAACACAAATATGACACCATTTTGTAAATATTGATTTATTTGGTAGTTAAAAAGTGAATTCCATTTGTAAAAGGGTAATCCCACTTCCAAGTTATTTTAAATAATTAAAGCTTACAAAATAGGTTTTAGCAATTCACTTTCATGTCCCAAATCTTATTTCAGTGGTACTGCTTATTGGGAGTTTGCCAGATTGTAATTGATATTCACTGATAGTTATCCTTTTTGAAATACTACATGGTTTTAGGATGCAGTTTTCTCCTTTTTTTTTTTTTTTTGAGGTTTAAAGTAGTAGTAGCTCATAGTAGCTTTTAGATCGAACATTTAGGATGGCAATATTCTGTAGCACAACGCCATGCATAGTGTTGATAAAGAAAAGGAGCTATACAGGGTGGGACAAAGTAAGTTTACAGTTGTTCATATGGAAAATAATATAAAAGTTAGTAAATAATAATACAAGAATAAACTCTGGCCTTGGCTGGTGTGGCTCAATGGATTGAGTGCCGGCCACATGACTGAGTTGTGGGCCAGGTCCCCAGTATTGGATGTGAGAGAGGCAATCACACACTGATGTTTCTCTCCCTGTTTCTCCCTCCCTTCCCCTCTTTGAGAATAAATGAATAAAATTAAAAAAAATAATGATGAACTCTGTTTTGCATGCTCACAAGTATAAACCTACTTTTGCTTCACCCTCAAAACTAAGTATATTTCTTTCTCAAAGTGAAATACTAATTCTTAGTAGTACTATTTTGATTCTTCAAAAAATAATTGGGTTTCAAATTTCTAACTCTAAAAATGTATCCCAAAATGCTGAACTCCATTAACTGACTCCATTAATTAATGTTCTCATTTAGTGATATTCTTTTCAATAAATAACGCATCTCCACCATTTTTTCTGTGTTACAGAAGGTATTCTCCTCTTGGTAAAATCAACTTCATGCTCATTAACCAGTAAATATCCATGAATTTTCTTATATTTTACGTATGATTTTTGGACAATAGTCCTCAAAGTAAATAAGCTAAAAAGATGTAAGTTGACCTTTGGGGAAGTCGCTAATTCTAGGGCAGGTAGGGAGAACATAAGATGATCATGGAACATCTTGTTAGGTCAACAATAAGAAAATGCTATCAACTTATTATGCTGTACACCTTAAATACCTACATTTTTTATTTGTCAAGTACACTTTGATAAAGCACTGTCAGATTTTTTATAAGCAAGACACTCTGCATAATTTAGTGTTTACCCACATGTTTTGCTTGGACCTCAATGATCAGACCAGAATGTAACCCCACCATATTTATTCATTCTGTCTTCATGTGAACTATAAACACATTGTATTTTTAAGTAAAAATAAATTTCCATATTAATAGGCAAAGATGTAATTTTATA
Source organism: Micronycteris hirsuta (assembly GCA_004026765.1). Lineage (NCBI taxonomy): Eukaryota > Metazoa > Chordata > Mammalia > Chiroptera > Phyllostomidae > Micronycteris > Micronycteris hirsuta. The sequence continues at coordinate 19,329 of PVJI01023554.1, forward strand.
TTTAAATGTCTTAATTACAAATGATTGATGTCTTGTGTATTTGGAAGTACATTTTCTGGGAAATTTAGAAAATAATTTATTTAATATATTTTCACTCATAAACACTAAGGCCAGTATTTAATTTACTAGCGTTTTCAACATGGAGTCTCTATTATAAGACATAAGTGATGTGCTATTTTTGTCAGTGACATTGAAGCAAATGGAATTTTGATGTTTATTCATTTATAACCTGAGGAAGAAGCAATATGAATTAGTATCTGTGACAAGAGAACAAGGCTTTTCTTGTGTATCAAATCAAACTGTGGATTGTGAATTTCCTTGCAATATTTCAATAACTACATTTTAAATAAAAAACAGAGAGTGACTGATTTTCCTATTTTTTCTGTTACTACTCATTTTTAGTAAAAAAATATTCATTATTTTGTTTTTGCAAGGAGTTTCTATTTTTCCACAAACAATTTGTCCAGAGATTTGAGCAGAGATTTCTTTCAGGTTCCATAATTATGAAGCTTATAGAACTTGGGGTACAGAGCGCGGCAGTACTTGTCTGGCAGATCTTAAGCTGTAATTTCAAAAATGTGACCTAATGTGAGATTACAGAACTAAATAATTCTATAAAAATTCATATGATATACCATTTACTATTTTTTTCTACATATGTTTTTCTACATGCATCAACCAACATATTTTTTAAATAATTTTTTTGCTGGGAATTCAATATGACTTTATTTTTTATATATAGTATAACCAAGCTGATCTAGTCTTAACAAAAGTACTAAACAGCTTACATACATATTATTAATAAATTACTTTCACATCTATACACACACTGTACTATTCTGAGGCTATATGTATATGTGCTCATGTAAGTCTGTGTTTGTATGTCCCCATACAAAGGAAATAGTGTCTTTCTATTACTTAAATTTCTAAACTTCCTTGTTCACAAGCTAAATGACATAAGCTATCTTACATTTATTGATCAGAACAAATCATGTGATAGTGAGATCATGTGTATGTATACACATATATGTGTGTTTGTGTGTATATGTGTTTTTTTGGAAAATATTTAGATCTCTACATAGGTGCATAAGATATATGATTTGGCCAAACAAGATCATGTAAGGAAATTTTGATTTAAAATACTAAAATAATCAAAATGGAAAATAAACTTTTCTTCCTTAACTTATCCAGTATCAAAAATAAATCTTTCACATTCTTAATGCTCAATGCATTTTTGTTCAATACATTTAATAAACTTTAATTCCTGTGTTAGGTGTGCTAACAGCTACAAATTTTAAATGTAAAAAAAAGTGAAGAGGTAAAGAACATTTTCTATAGCTAGAGATCAATATTCTAGTTCCAGAAATACCTTAAAAACTTGCAGTAAAGCTGTTTTAGTGTTGTTTTTCCCATATTCTACTTCATTGCTCATTTGTAAAAATAAACATTTGCCATGAAGACATTACTGCCAATTTAGCTTAAATAAGACAAATGAGATAATGAGATCAGTGGCAGATTCTCGTTGACAAATTCTGTAGAATGCCCCACTTCAAGTAAAGAGCTTTCCTTTCCTGCCAAAAGGTCTATATGCTAATACTAACTAATTTGCCAACCGTGGCCCTATATTGTTTGACAATAGCTGAGCATCCGATTTGTTACAGTTGTGACATTAATTTGGATGTAAAATGTAGCATGATCTAGTAATCTATGCAACCTCTTAACCCAGCAACCAATCACACAGATGCTTACTTTGTACTGAAAAGGCTTAGAAAAGCAGAGAGGTATTTTTTAAAGCTTGGGATATATTTGTATGTAAGGGAAAACAGTCTGGACACCACAACTGTGACTTGCAATTTCTTGTATCCTGGGTACAACAATAGAGGGGAAATGGAGTATAATATTTACTTTATTAATATGAGGTCATTCAGAATATTTGCCCTAAATCAATTATTTAGATATCTGTAATTTAGCCATCAGTTTTGATGATATTGAAAAGTCAATTTAGAGTATTTTATATATATATATATATATTTGGCATCTTTCCATAGAGTTCCAAAATAATCACAGTATCGAAACCTCCCACATATTTCAATCATTTTCCATACATTTAAAAGAAAAATGTTTCTATGCATTTGTATTACTACTAATATAACTTAATCTTGTGTATTAAAATAAAAAAGTTAAAATTTCAGTTTGGAAAAATCTGGTATTTAAAAAACTAAGTGGGCACTTGGAGTTAAGAAATGCTTACTTCATTTCTTTCAAGATTATCCTAGGTTAAGTAAGAAGAGCCCTACATTTGTATACAAGAAGGACAGATATCATAAAAAATATTTATTTTGAAAAAGTATAAATTGATGTGACAGAATATCAGGGTTTTAATTCTGACTTTGTAAACTGCAGATAGATAAAGATGAATGTAAAATATTTTGTAATTACAAAATTATCTTAATTACCATTATGAAATCAGTTAAGAAAAAATATTTGCCATGCTTGGGAAAATCTCATTTAAAAGAAAAACCTATCAGGCAGCTAGATTTGGGCAACGATTTTGACAATATATGATAATATTTAAAATCTATTTAAATAGAGAGCTTTCATAAATTTTACTTAAAATAAATTTATAAAAGATATGAGATTAAATACTTCAAAATTACAAAAATAGAATTTTGACTAAATATTTTGAATCTTTATCTTATGAGCCTCTTTTATTAGTAAGGGAAAATTAACCTAAAATATAAAAATCTATTCAGTTTTCAAAGTGTATTAAAAATGTTTTTACAATTTCTCTAATTCCACAATTAATTTACAAAATTATAGACACGTAAATCTAAAAATAACTTAGAAGTCATATCAACTCATTTCCAGACAAATGATAAATTGTTGCTTGAATATTTTCTGTTATAAGTATGGTAGGCAACCTCTAAGCTGGTTCCCAGTGATTACCCGCTCCCCCCTCCAGTATTCAAACTCTTATATAATTCTCTTTCCTTGATTGTGAGCTAGATCTAATGACTCACTTCTAACAAACAGAATATGGCAAAATTATGGAATGTCACCTCTAAAATTAGCTTACAAAAAGATTGTGACTTCTACCTGTCTTTCCTCACTTTCTTGTTCATTTGAAAAGCAGAAAATATGAGAACACATCACACAACAAGATAGCATTTATACCCATGGGTTTCAAAATAATCTAGGCTCTCCAGGGTCCTCACTACATGGGGCACATTTGAATGCAAAAGAAGCTTCAGAGGGCACAGCCGTTCAAGGAAACAACCACTTGCATTCCTCACCTAACTTTTACACTGTTTTCCCATGAAGTTCTTCTAGGCTTCTGTGACAAGTCGCATCATCCCCAGGGCAGTGACAACTTACCCATGGAGTTTAACAATGAACAAGTGTGATAACCATGTAAAATTTGCTTGATACACCATTGTTTATATTTCCAACACATTCCCAGAGGCAGAGTTGCAAGAAAGTAAATCCAGAGTCATATTCTTAACTAACTGTTCCTGGGTATGGAATGTGAATTTGGACCCACTGTAAAGTCTTTAACAACAGTCTACCCTGGCATACAGAATAAAGAAAGGAACAGATCAAAGCTCCAGAACTAACCAACCAAGAGATAGCCAACCTATCAGATGCACAGTTTAAAACCCTAGTAATCAGGATGTTCACAGAATTCGATGAAAAATTATCGAAATTGCTTGAACAAATGAGGAGAGATCTGCAGGGAACCAATAGGGATAAGAAGGAAACTGGGACTCATATCAACAGAGTGGACCAGCAGAAAGAAAAAAACATCCAACCAGAAAAGAATGAAGAAACAAGAATTCAAAAAACGAAGGAGGGGCTCAGAAACCTCCAGGACACCTGTAAACGTCCCAACATACGGATCATAGGGCTGCCAGGAGGAGAAGAAGAAATCCAAGGAATTGAAAACTTATTTGAACACATAATGATGGAGAATTTCCCGAAGCTGGTGAAGGAAATAGACTTTCAGGAAGTCCAGGAAGCTCAGAGAGTCCCAAAGAGGTTGGACCCAAAGAGGAACACACCAAGACACATCATAATTACATTACCCAAGATCAAAAATAAGGAAAG
>PVJI01023555.1:0-23366 GCA_004026765.1 Micronycteris hirsuta
TTGACAACTGAACACTGATTTCTGTGCTGAATAGCTGGCCCCGAAGAATCAGATCCATCTTCAGCAGTGACTGTGCAGACACATCCTCGAGGGGCCAGAGAGTGGGGGTTCTATGCCTCCCTCCAGAGCTGAGGTGGGGATGCGCCCACAACTGGGTTAGGAGATAGTCTTTGAGAGAGGGAAGGAGGGGGGAGTGAATGCTGGAAAGTAGTTTTCTTCTCTAGTTAGTTTTAATCTACAAAAGAAAAGGCACATTGTTTTCAGGAAAACTCTGACTTGCAGACAGGCATGGTGAGTGTGCATCTGGACACCCACACTCTGAGAACTGTCGGAAGTCTCCGGCCACACGTGCCCCAGGAGCAATGCACACCAGACTGCTGGTCAATTTCATGCCCTCATGTGACAAATCCCTCCTCCTGCAAATTCATTTGTAATGTACAATGTTTCTGTCTGTGCAGCATTTGCCACACGATTTCTTTCCTGTGGCACTGGACTTAAGAGGAGGAGGCCATGTCTCAGTCATCTGTGGCAGACACTCCGTGGAAGCATACCTTGCATCCCGGGGCTCCTGGGCACAGGACAGTCACCTGGGACTGCTCCACCCCTGCCAACCCAGATGTAATTATGAAGTTCTTTATCAGTGTGTCATATGTGCACAAAGGCATGCACACACAGGGACACGCATGCAGGCAGACACATACAGTACATGTGGAGACACACAGACATGAGGAGCACTGCAGACCCATGTAGAAACAGGCAGATGTGCAGACACATGAAAAGTTGAAGGAAGGCACATGGAAACTCACAGACCCACACAGAAGGAAACACGAAGATGCAGAGAAATGCAGACCCATGTGGAAGCATACATATACATGCAGACACATGGAAATGTGCAGACACGCACGGTCTGGCACACATACAGCATACACTCAATGCACCTTGTTCCCAAAGATCTTAGGATACCTTCGAAAGGATACATAAAATTTCTCTGAAAATAGGTTAGTCACAAGAAAGAAAATGGGAGAAAGGACAGTGACATCAGATGGAGCTGGGAGTAAAAGCAAATGGAAAACACAATGATAATGTGGTGACATCCAGTGCTCCCATGTCAGTCCCTGTGTCACAGTTGAGGCACAGGCTCCTATTCTGCATCTTTTGATGGTGTCACCATATGAGGCACAGAACCTTCCAGCAGGAACTGCGCTGAGCCACATTGGTGACCAGCACTGGGCATGCCTGGCATGCACTGGTGCCTCTGGTGACAGAACAGGCTCCCTCCTAAGGCCACTGCACTGTGCTCTGCTCCCACAGCTGTGTCGGTGTCTCACGCTCCAGATGAACGCCACAGCTTTGGCATTGACAAAGGCCATTGCTAGGTCATCGGAGGTTGTCTTCACAGGGCAAGCGTGATTTGGGGGTAAGAGAGGGTACTTTGAGGATGGGTGGGGGGCTCATGTTTGGACCCTCCCTGTGTCACCATCTCTGCCCTTTGCTAGGACAGAGGAAGGATGGGTGGCCAAGACATGGTTCCCGCTGTGTAGCCCTGTGGCCACGGGCATTTCCCTCCCTCTCCGGGCCCTTTCCAGCTTGGCCGCCTGTATGAGATGAAGCAGCCTGGGTCAGAGGGAGCAGCCTGGTGGAGGTGGAACAGCCTAAATAAAAGAGAGCAGACTGCTCACAGGTGTGAGAGGGAGCAGCCATGTGAAAGGGAGCCACCCCAAATGTTCGTGGAGCATTGATGAAACTGGGACACGATGGAGCTGGCTGGGCAAGGGGGGCAGGGGTGGCCAGGTCTGGAGAAGGAAGGAAATGTCTGTGGCTATATGGCTACACATCTCTTGGCTGCCTACCCTTCCTCTGTCCCAACAAACCACGATCCCTGTTTCTCCCAATGAAATCTAGACTTGGGACCCCAGACACTGAGGGGTGCTGTGGGCCCCATGGGGTGGGGTGGCAGGGGTGGGCTCTCAGACCTGGGCTACAGGCAAGAGGAGGGAGGGAGCAGCTCCCAGCCTTTCCCTCCCAGCCTGCTCTGACCCATTGATGGATCCAGAAATGTCATTTAGAAAATCTTTATAGCCTCACCAGAACTATACTGACCTACTTCCAGAAAGGGTGGAGCCGGCCTCCCATTCCCCCCCACCCCACTCCCTCTTCTGTGGGATGGGATCTAGGGACCCTTGGAGGTCCCTCACAGGCAGGCCAAGGGCAGCAGCCAGACGTCTTACGTTGCCCAGTGTCCTGGGCCCCGGGGACCTGATCTGTCCAGGACCACAAGGCCTCAGCTCACTGTGGGGTTTTTCCTGCTGCTGAGGCAACTCCTGAGCTGCCTTGGCCTGATGTGTCCCATCACCCTCTTGTGTTTTAGTCACTTGACCTCTTTTTTTTTAAAGTTGGTCTTAATAATTTATTTTTTAAAGTATATTTTATTGATTATGCTATTACAGTTTTCCAATTTTTCCCTTTTTAACCCCCTCCCTCCTGCATCCCCAAACTCTCCAGCATCCCCCCACTTAGTTCGTGTCCATGGGTTGTACATATAAGTTCTTTGAGTTCTCTGTTTCCTATACCATTTTGACCTCTCCCTGTCTATTTAATGCCTACCAATTATGCTTCTTCTTCCCTGTACCTTTCCCCCCATTCCTCCCTTCCCCCTCCCTGCTGAAATCCTTCCGTGTAATGTCCATTTCTCTGATTCTGCTCCCGTTCTAGTTGTTTGCTTAGTTTTTTTTTTCATTGTTTTTCTTTCTTTCATTTTTTTAGGTTCATTTGTTGATAGTTTGAGTTTGTTGTCATTTTACTGTTCATTTTTATCTTCCTTTTCTTAGACAAGTCCCTTTAACATTTCATATAATAAGGGCTTGGTGATGATGAACTCCTTTAACCTGACCATATCTGGGAAGCACTTTATCTGCCCTTCCATTCTAAATGAAAGCTTTGCTGGACAGAGTAATCTTGGATGTAGGTCCTTGCCTTTCATGACTTCAAATACTTCTTTCCAGCCCCTACTTGCCTGCAAGGTTTCTTTTGAGAAATCAGCTGATAGCCTTATGGGTACTTCTTTGTAGGTAACTCTTTCCTTTCCTCTTGCTGCTTTTAGGATTCTCTCTTTATATTTAATCTTGGGTAACTTAATGATGATGTGCCTTGGTGTGTTCCTCTTTGGGTCCAACTTCTTTGGGACTCTCTGAACTTCCTGGACTTACTGAAAATGTATTTCCTTTGCCAGATTGGGGAAGTTTTCCTTCATTATTTGTTCAAATAAGTTTTCAATTTCTTGCTGTTGTTCTTCTCCTTCTGGCACCCCAATAATTCGGATATTGGAATGTTTCATGTTGTCCCAGAGGTTTGTAAGACTCTCTTCATGTTTTTGAATTCTTATTTCTTCATTCTGTTCTGGTTGGATGTTTATTTCTTCCTTTTGTTCCAAATCATTGATTTGAGTCCTGGTTTCCTTCTTGTCACTGTTGGTTCCCTGAATATTTTGCTTTATTTCATTTTGGGTATCCTTCATTTGTTCTTTCATTTTTAGACAAAGCTCAATCAGTTCTGTGAGCATTTTGATTACCAAGGCTTTAAATTCTCCATCAGACAGGTTGGCCATACCCTCTTCGCTTAGCTCTCTTTCTGAGGTTTTGCTCTGTTCTTTCATTTAGGCCCTATCTCTTTGCTCAGGGCCCCTGTTAAGTTGTAAGGGGGAGGGGCCATAGGTATTCACCAGAGCAGGGCAACCCTCCTTGCTGCCCTGTGGAGCTGCCTGTGTGGGAGGGGCTAGAGAGGGAACAGAGCCGTTCATCTGCTCGTCTCTAGCGCACTTTTCTTTTCTTTTTTTAAGATTTTTATTTATTTATTTTCAGAGAGAGAAGGGAGGGAGAAAGAGCAATATATGGTTGCCTCTCACATGGCCCTCATCGGGGACCTGGCCTGCAACCCAGGCATGTGCCCCGACTGGGAATCGAACCGGGACCCTCTGGTTCCCAGCCTGTACTCAATCCACTGAGCTACACCAGCCGGGCTCTAGCACACTTTTCAACGAACTCTCCTGTGAGGCTGGGGGTTTCTCCCCCGCGGAAACCGCCGTAGTCCACAGTCACCTCTAAGTCTCAGTTTCCTCTTAAGTCAGCCCCTCCCACGCAGCCTTGCACAACCAGCCCCGCCCCCACAGTCCACACCCCACTGCAGTTTCTCTCTGTCCGCCGCCTTACCAGTCTGGTTGTTCTGTTTGACTGTTTCTTTAATTCCGTGGTTGTCAGAGTTCCGTGCAGTTTGATTTTCTGGCACTTCTGGTTGTTTATTGATTTTAGCTTGGTTATTGTCCTTCTTTTGGTTGTGTGAGGAAGCGAAGGGTTTCCTATGCTGCCATCTTGGCTGGAACTCCCCCATCACCCTCTTAAATAGTCCCCTTGCTCTTGGAGCAGCTCCCACCAAGACTGGCTGAGTCTCCTGGACTTAAGGAGTAAGTGCTGCATTAATGATGATTAGTAATTAGTGATTTCTCTGTGCAAGGAGAAGAGAGGCCCAAACGGGCCTGGGACAGCCTAGGGCTGGGGTCTCCCAGTGCCCCCAGCATCTGGCTTCTCTGCCCAGGTGGGTCTGCAGCTCCTGCTTACCTACCACATTCTGCTCAGACCCTGCCCACCCTCATTGGGACTCCCCACCCCAAGGACCATAAACCTATCCATCTACCCTGCCTCCCCAGAGACCACCTACCAGGCAGTGGCCCTGGCTACTGATCTCTCCTGCTCTCCTGCTGGCTGGGCCCAGACCCCAGCCAGCCTGGGTAGCTCCTTCTTTCAGAGCTCCTCCATAGCACCTCCCAGCCACCTGGCCCCCAGGCCCCACTCTTCAGAGGGCTGAAAGGAGGCAGGCTTGGGCCCAGGCTCTCACCCCATGTTGCAGCCTCTGGCTCTGTGCTGTTGCTTTAAAGTTCCCCAAAGTCCTGAATGGTGGGGTTCTCAAAGTAGATGATATCAACCCCCCAGACAAACGTCAAGCATAGGAGGGGCCGGGATCTCTGTGAGATGAGCCTGTCTCAGTGCCCAGGCAGTGGGCTTCAGAGGCTGGTCTCCTCCTGTTCTTCTCCCAGCACAGCCACCAGCTCAGGGAGGGCAGCGGCCCTCTAGGAGCCTGTGGATGGCTGTGGGTGTATGCATGTGTCTCTGAGTGCACAGACCTGTGTGTCTGTGTGTGTGTGTGCATGGACCCATATGTGTAATTCAGTCTGCATCTGAATGTATTCATCCCACTTGCAAAGCTCCTTGGAGATCAGGGTGCATCATCCCCCAGTGTGGAACTTGCCACGTTGGACCCTGCCCCCCAGTGCTGGGACCTACAGCCTTTCCTAGGACCTGCCAGGATGCCTGAGACCCCCCTCAATGCATACATTGGCCTCCAAATACACACAGAAAGTTGCTAAATTGAAATTAGTAATTTCCAAAGCAAACTTAGACAACTCCTTTAGAATATTTTTCCAGTTTAAAAAAAAAAAACCTTGCACCTTCGTACTGGGATTCAATGGGAGGGATCTACATGGCAGGAGGGCCTCCCTTTGTGCCCTGATGTGTGTCTGCAAGCCAGTGGTGCTTTGGGAGTGCCTCCCCAGCAAAGCTGCTGACAGAGGAGCCACAGCTGGTGCACCCAGCACATCGCAGTGGTCTCTGGTCTCTGGTCACTGAAGGAGGCATTGGAGATGGTAGTCCACCCCCAGGCCCAGGTGACACTCTCCAGCTCCTTAGACCACTCCTGCAGGGTCTGTGGGCCTCTGACCCCTCCTCCCTCCCACTTCATCTGGGCTGTGAGGCACACACAGGTTTCTGGACCCCCAAACAGGCTGGTGTCAAAACCCTGGGGAGCCTGATCACCCTAAAGCCTATGAACACCTTTCTCCACCTGTATGTGGATGCTAAGCCCCCTCCTTGAAAAGGAACAGAAATGCTCCTTTCTCTATAGGACCTGCACACACATAGGGAGTGGCTGGGGTCAGGGCATGGCAGACAGGGGACTCTTCTGTGGCAGGGTCTTGAAGGTGAGTGTTGCTTGGGGTGCTGGCTAGTGTGGCCACCTCTGGTACTCCCCTAACGGATTCCTAGATCCCCAAGATGGGTGTTATTTAGCGTGCCAGGCTGGCTGGCCTGCTCAGGGCAGGCAGTGGCACTGGGTCCCCACCCAGCCCACCCTCAGGCCCAGGGGAATACAGCAACCCAGCTGGCTGCCCTGGGTAGGTGTGGCCTGACCCTGCCTAACTCTCCACCAGCCTCTCACTGGTCTCCAGGGTCAGGGTGGGGGTATGGGATGCAGAGGTGTGGGTGAGGCTCAGGTCTCTCCTGGCCTTCCCACTTTGTGCTGGTCCTAAGAATATACCCCATGCTGTCCCCTCGCCCCTACAGGACAGAGTGAAATTCACCTAACAGGAAATGAACCATTTTAAGTGACCAGTTGAGTGGTATTTGGTACATTCAGTGTTGCGAAGCTACCACCTCTACCTAGTTCCAGAACATTTTCATGACCCCCAGTTAAGCCCCATCTCTAATCCTCAGTCCCTGCCCACTGCCCTCCCTGGGCCCCTGGAACCCACCGACCTGCCTTCTGACTCTGTGGATTTGCCTGCTCTGGACATTTCATGTAAGTGGGAGCATACAAAGTGTGGCCTTTTGTGTCTGGCTCCTGTCACTGAGCACCATGTTTTTGAGGTTCATCCATACTGTCGCCAGTGTAGACCCCCTCTAAAGGTCACTCTGCCCTGCTTTGACATCCCAAACGTGCGAGGCAGTTCCTTGGGCATGGCAGCTCTGGCTCCATGTTAAAGTGGCTCCATTTGCTATTTTTCTTTGACATGAGTTCTATGTGTTCACCCTTGCGGGACGTGGGGCTGTTTTCACCTTTTGGCAACTGTGAACATGCTGCTGTGAACACAGGTGTGTTTGTTTGCTCGGGCCCCCAGGTCAACCCCAGAAACTCTGTTCCCAGGGGTGAGATTGCCGGATCACATGGTAAACACTTTCTAAAAAGAACCATCATTGCATTTTCGTATTCATTTTTCTTAAATTAATCTTCATTGTATTTTTTCCATCATCATTGTATTTTCCACAGTGAATGCACAATTTTATGTTTGCACCAGCACTGTACCAAATTCCAGTCTCTGCACACCCTCGCACACAGCTGTTATTCCTTGTGTCGTCTTGTTTTCAGTCTCGCCCCCTCGCAGGTGAGAAGTGACTTGGTGGGTCTGATGTGCCCGAGGACTGACGGCGATGGGGGCCTTTCCACGGGCTTGCTGGCTGCTGGTGTGACTGCTTGAAATGTCCATTGGAGTCCTCTGACCGTTTTAACTGAGTTGTGTGTCTTTGTTGCTGAGTTGTAAGAATTCTTTATATATTCTGCATACTTTATAGACTCTTTTCCAATGTATGACTTGTAAATATTTTCTTCCATTCTGCACGCTGTCTTTTCACTTGTTTAATAATGTCCTCTGATTCACAGGCGTGTTTAATTTTAACGAGAGTCCGCTAACCTATTTTTGTTTCATTGCTTGTGTTTTCGGTGCCATATCTAAGAATTCATTGCCAAATCTCAGGTCATGAAGATGGGCGCCTGTGATTTCTTCTAAGTATTTTACAGTTTCAAGTCCCAGGTCCATTTTGGCTGGTTCGGGGGGAGTGGTATGTGGTCAGGGTCCAACTGCACCCTCTGCACGGGGCCACCCAGCTGTCCCACACCATTTGTTGAGGAGGCTCTTCTTTCCCCCTGAGTGGACTAGGCAATCCTTGTGAACTCCATCCGCCTTGGTTGCCTGGTGTGTGTTGGGACCCCCAGCTCCATCCTGTTGCTCCCATGTCTGTCCCTGTGCCAGGACCTGCCCCTGCAACTGAGTCACACTTTTCCCTCAATCCCTCCAGGATTCCATTTTCCCAGGTATTTGATTCCCGGGTCCCTGCCCAGCTTCATCTCTGATTCACTCTCCCTGCTGGGGCCTAAATCTCCCCATTGGCAGGATGGGGTGACACATACGTCCCTCTAAGGCCACTCTGGTGGCAGCCTGCATGTGCTGGCACTGGCCATTCTTCACCAGTATTACCTATGTCCACCCTGGAGGGGACCCCACTCATGGGGAGAGCACTGCTCCTTCTCACCTCCCTGCCCCCCCATGCCTCCCTGCGAAACCCTTTCCTGTAGAGGGCTGGGCATAGGCACCCCCACACTCACAACCCTGAGCATTGGTCCAGCCCCGCTCATCCAGGACAGTCCTGGCCAGGAGTGCATCCTGTCGAGCAGCCCCTGCTCCTGCACTTGGTACCTGGTGCCGAGCCCATGTTTGCTGGCGTGAAGGCTTAGCTCCCACACCGCTGGGCCTGGGCCCCAGAGCCCTTGGGGCAACTCAGTCAGAGTGGGTCATTGCCTGTCACCTGGGCAGGCATTTGCTGGGGGGATGATGTATCCAGAACAGTCCTGCCCTCAAGATGGTCACTGCCGTGGGGTTCACCTGAGGGCTGCGTGTTACACAGAGGAAACTGATGGGAGCTGACAATGAACTGAACAGGATGGGGGACAGAAGGGCTGGGGACTGCTGAACTCAGAGTCCAGAGAAGGAAAGAGAGTGAAGGCGGGCATGGCTGCTGTGCGTGGAGCACATGTGCGCACAAGTGCTGTGAGTGTCACCAAATGTGTGCACATGTGCCAGCATGTGTGCAAATGTGTGTGCACATGTGTTCATGGGTGGGGCTGTACGTGTCTGGCAATGGGGCAAAGCTGCAGTGGCTGCTGAAATTAGGTGTTTTCAGACAGACAAACGAAGTAGGCAACTGCAAGAGTCTAATGCCCTTGATGACAGGGTGACTCACTCACAGGAGGGCCGGGCTGGACCGATGGCCCAGCAGGTCTGTGCAGATTATCCCAGCTCACAGAGCCGCGGCACTGCACCTTTTTTTACAGTTCAACTTGGGTGCTGCAGCAAGACACATAGACACAGACTCCACAGACACCAGGGCCACCCCTCCTGGTGGTCTTGTGACACACGATTGTTTAAAATCAATACTGTCTCCACTTTGATATTCATCTTGGTTGTCATGCCATTCCTGCTGTTCTTAACAAAAATATTCATGGCCACATTTAAAGAAACACAAATAATGGCAAGCTAGAAAGCTTTGATATGCTCCCTGAGGACAATGAAATGGGTCAAAGGTCACATCAAGGGCCTGAAACATGAAATGAAATGCAGGAGAGCGATCCAGCTGGCTTTGCTCACAACTATGTCTGTACAGCACAGGTGCAAGTGTGCAATGCACATGCATATGTGTGCAGTGTGTACACACATGTGTACAACTGTGTGAGTGCACAATCACACACACATGCGTACACGTGCGTGTGTGCATGTTTGCCAGGGTCCATGTGTGAATGCATGCCTGCAGAGTGTTTGTATGTGATTGCATGTGTACACACGTGAGTGTGTATGTTCCCATGTGCCTGCCTGTGTGCCTGGTGTGGACCAGCACCCTGGGTGGTTGACAAAGGGCAGGGGTCTGGCCACCCTCTCAAGGCTCTATTCTGCAGCCGCAGTGATGCCCAAACGCAATGGAGCGGTAGTGCGAAGGCACGCTGCTGGCAGGTGAGCCCCCGCCGGAGGTGGTGGGGAGCCAGGTCAGATGGAGGCTGAGGGCCATGGTCTGGGCAGTAAGGGGGATGAGCCCAGAGCACAGATGGAACAGATGGACAGGTGGGCCCCTCAGGAGAGATGAGTGTTTGGGCAGAACCCCTGGGCAGTGGTGACCCTTACCTGAGGGTCGAGAGGTCTCAGAACCTGGGAGCAAGAGACCCTGTCCCTCCAGGCTCCAGGTCTGCTGGAATCACAGAGCCCATGGCCGGCGCCTGAGAATCCCACCTGGGAGGGGTCCCGGTTGGCTCCCAGAGTGTATAGCGGGGTGGCCAAGGCCACTGCCACCTCCAGAGTGCCTGTTGGACTCCCTTGGGGTTGGGCCACTTCTCCAGCACAGCTTGGCTGACACTTGTCCCTGGTCCCTCAGCCCCATGACTGCGACCCTCCAGGCCATCAGCCACCACCCCTGTGCTGCCTCGGGGCCTCCTTTCCAACCGTTTGAGTCCCAGGACCTCAAGGTAGAGTTTCCTCCTGACCTGGGTCAGTCTCCAGCTTTTCATCAGCCAGGGCCAGCGCCACCCTGCAGGCCTCAGGTTAGGAAGTCCTGGGGGATGTGCCCCAGGGCAAGGGGAGAGTGAGGAGCTCCGTGCCCCAACCCTGGCCACCCTTCTCCCAGTAGGGCTCCACCAAGAGGCTGCAGGGGCAGGTCGGGGCTGGGTTCAGAGCGGAGGCAGCACATCCAGCCAAGTGCGAGCACCATGTCCTGATCTAGAGGGTAAAGAGTTGAGACAGCATCCTGCACGTACCTGGGGTGTTGGGCCAAGGCCTCTGCTGTCTGGCTGGTCTTGCCTGTACTGGCCTCTATGCTCCCTGGGCCAGGCCAGGCACCCTGGCGCCTTCACAGTGGCCCCAAGGAAAGTACACAGGGCGTGACTTTCACACCCGCACAGGTGTGCAGTCTGGCCACATTCTCAGCACATCCCAAGGACTAGCTTGCCTGAGGGTCAGTCCTTCACTGTCCCTTTAACCTTTGTCTGTGCCATGCCAAGGAGCCGCTGTGGTGGCATGGGAAGCACACAGCCACCCCCAGGCAGGGAGCCCTGCAGCAAGGAAGGACACTAGGTGCTGGTCACCTCAGCTCTGACCTAAACAGGCGGCTGTGGCCAGGGCTCTGCCAGGCCTGGGGCAGACACGGCCAGGCCAGTGAGTGGGGAGAGAAGATGGGACTGGGGCAGGTGAAGATGTGAGGTCAGGGCAGCTCTCAGGTTATGGCCCCAGGTGCACATGCAGGGTGGGCTACTAGAGGCCTGGGCAGCTTTTGCCCTTTCTTGCTAGTGGGTCCTCAGAGGGCAAGGGGACCCTTTGCAGCCCTGCCCAGTGTGCTGGCATCAGAGATGCCACACTGGTGTCTGGCCCTGAAAGGGGGGCAAGCAACCTGAGCCTGCCCTGGGCGCCAGCCCATGGGAGGGGCTCTTCATATGGTTCTGCTGATGGAGGGGTCACATCCCAGCTGCTCTCCCTGGAGCTCTCGCCCCTGTAGCCTGTGCAGAGTGAGAGTCCTCAGAAGCTGGCCTGGGAGGCAGGTGCAGCTCTGCGGGCTCCCAGGGCTGGAATTGGGGAAAGGAGACAATGGGGTTTCTGCATTTGCCTGACAAGTTCACTTACCAAGAGTGGAGCCCTACTTTGATGGGAACCAGATGTCTGAGAGGGGAGCAGGGAAGGCCTGGGTAGCTCTACAGCTGGGAAAACTGAGGCCCACAGCAGACCGTGCCCTGGGCTCCTTCAGGCAGACTGCAGTGGGGGGTCCTTGGCCAGGGGCAGCCTTATGGTCACTGCCCTGACACCTGTCCTGAGACCAAGGCAAACCACTCTCCCCCCAGGGCTTTCTCTGCACAGGAGCCCCGCCTGGCCCTGGAGCCCCAGCGAGGCCTGAGCAGGCACGCCTTCCATCGGTTTAGTTGCAACTCTGCTCAGGGCCCAGGCACCCTCGTTACTTATACCTTTCCATGTCCCTTCTGGTGCCACAACTGTCCCTGACCATGCCAGGTCTCCCAGGGACACAGGCTTTGTCTCTTGCCGGCAAATCTCAGGCCCACAGCTGAGGACTGCATCTGGGGAGGACCAGAGGGGCTGTAGGGAGAGTGCGGCGGAGTCCAGGCTTCCTAACTAGCTTAGCACCAGACACGTGCTTCTTGGCCTCTGTTCAGGCTGTGAGGGAGCAGCGTGGGTCATGTGGGTCAGGTAGGGGGCAGTAGTGGCCACACCTGGGCTGATGCCTACACCCAGAGCCCATGGCCTCTGACCGTCAGTGTGGCCTGTCAAGACAGGCCTCTTCCTTAATGGATGCCCTGCTCAGCACGAAGCTCATGGAGGAAAGGCTAAAGTTGGGCAGATCCCCATAGCAGGGTGTGCAGGGGATGGATATTAGAGGGACGTGGGGCTGGAAGGACCTGGCAGGTCAGGGACAGTTGTGGCACCAGAAGGGACGTGGGCAGGTATAAGTAAGGCTCAGGAGAGTAGGGGTAAAGGAGAGAACTGAGGGTGGAAGAAGCAGGCACTTAGGGACAATTAGGATACAGCAGAGGACATGGGGTGGAAGGAGCCAGCCAGTGGGGGACAAATGTCATACAGGAGGGCACATGGTTTTGAAGGGGCTGGCCTGTGAGGACAGGACATGGGGGTGGAGGCAGCCAGCCAGTGGAAACTATTGGGGTACTTGGGGTACTGGAAGGGACATGTGGGTGGAAATAACAGGTCATTGGGCACTATATTGGGTGCAGGTGGGGATATGGGGGGTGGAGTGTACAGCCCAGTGGGGGATAAATGGGGTACAGAAGGGGACATGGGGGTGGAGGTGCAGGCATGTGGGATCATTGGGGTATAGGGGACACATGCAGAGATGAAGCTGGTCCTTGGGAGAAGTGAGGTATAAGAGAGACATGAGGTGGGAGGACATAGGAGAGCCTGTGGGGGAGAGTTGGGGTACAGTGGGACAGGGGTGAAGGAGAACGCCTGTGGGGAGGAGTTGGGGTACAGGGGGTCAGGGAGTGAAAGGAACAGGCTGGCTCTGGACCCACTTTCACTGCATTAGTGAATGGTCCTGGCTCAGGAGCCGCTGTGGGTCCAGGAGTGGTTCTCCATGAAAGGGGGCCTGAGCCCTCACCTTCCTGCAGTCTCAGAAAAGCAGGAAGGACAATTTGTAAACAATTGAGTGTGATCACATTCCAATCAAACTTTACTCATTCTCACTGATATTTGTCGTTCATATAATTTTCACATGTCAGAAAATATTCTTTTTTTCCCCATTTATAAGTGTAAAAATTTTTCTTAGCTGAGAGGACGTCCAAAACGGGTGTAAGTATGAGTTTGCTGACTGGAGCTGGAGCGGTGCAGTTTCTAAAAACCCCACCGCGCCCAAACACTAACAAGCAATGCTGAGCACAGGGTGCTCACCGCTTCTACGTGCTGTGAAGCAACTCAGTCCCTTTCAGAAAACCCCATGGCCTCTTACTGGGCGGGGAGTTAAGCTAGTAGAACCTTTTTAAGGGAATCTGTCCACCAACCTCAAACGATGCCG
The DNA here is from genome assembly GCA_004026765.1 of Micronycteris hirsuta. Lineage (NCBI taxonomy): Eukaryota > Metazoa > Chordata > Mammalia > Chiroptera > Phyllostomidae > Micronycteris > Micronycteris hirsuta. The sequence goes on from PVJI01023555.1 coordinate 13,167, forward strand.
ACACTCCCGCCAGCCAACGCATCCCACAGGAATGCATCTTGATGTGCAGGACCAGCATTATTTGTAACAATGGGAAAGTGGCCTGCTTAGGGGTTGTTCAGACCGTTGACCTCTGTAAAAAAGGGCATGCCGCTTACGCAGAGCCTCCCTCCGTGCATTGAGTGGGTTCTCACCCACTTTCCCCTGAGTCTACACGTAATTGCCAGCTCCCTAGCCGTGGGCTTGAGGGATCCTCAACCCGGGTCACACAGGCACTGGTGGGCTGCTGTCCTGGAGGAGCCTGGACAGTCCTGGCTGCGCAGCTACCGAGGCATCAGAGGGAGCGGGTCAAGTACTCGAGTTCAGAGGTGGATTCCTGCTCGCGGGCGCAGCCTCCCCTGCGTGCAGGAGACCCGGCTGCTTCACGAAGGGCAGCGCGCAGCTGACCAGGCTGAAGCCCTTGCTCCCTGCCCTGGCCCTGAGTGAGGCCTGGGAGGGGGGCGCTGCGCCATGGACTTCAGGCACTGGGGGCCAGGAGCCAGACTCCGAGAGAGGCGCTTTCATCTGCTGTGCACTGGCCCAGTGGCTCCCACGGGACCCTAGTCACGCAGCTCCCTGCAGCCAGGCGGGCGTCAGGAATGAGGGGCCTTCAACTACCACAGTCGACGTTGCCTTTGCAATTACACTGTGGCCATGGGGTCCTGATATCACCTCAGTCCAGTCTCTCCCCTCCAGAGTGAGTCAAGCCCCCGCTGGGGACTGCAGGTGAACTCATCCGCCGCTGAGCTCAGGTGGCCAGGTGCCAGCGACTACAATTGCACCAGCAGACACGTTTTGCACCATAGGAGTCTGCCTTCAGAGGTAGAGGGCTGATGTGGCATGTCTGTCCCACTGTTCCTAGCGTGCTGGCCTAATAGGGGAGGGGCTTGGTATCCAAATCCTACCATAGAAACCCTAGCTGCTGACCAGTTAGTTTTTTTATTACTATGAATTTATTTTTAATATATTTTATTGATTATGCTATTACAGTTCTCCCATTTTCCCCTGTTTCTTCCCCTCTACCCCACCCCCCCATTCCCCACCCTTTAGTTTTTGTCCATAGGTCATACATATAAGTTCTTTGTCTTCTACATTTCCTATACTATTCTTAACCTCCCCCTGTCTATTTTCTACCTACCATTTATGCTACTTATTCTCTGCACCTTTTACCCCTCTCTCCCCCTACCACTCCCCTGTTGATATCCCTCCATGCCTTATATAAATCCCTTTAACATTTCATATAATAAAGGCTGAGTGATGATGAACTCCTTGAACTTGACCTTATCTGAGAAGCACTTTATCTGCCCTTCCATTCTAAATGATAGCTTTGCTGGATAGAGTATTCTTGGATGTAGGTCCTTGCCTTTCATGACTTGGTATACTTCTTTCTAGCCCCTTCTTGCCTGCAAGGTCTCTTTTGAGAAATCAGCTGACAGTCTTATGGGAATTCCTTTGTAGGTAATTGTCTCCTTTTCTCTTGCTGCTTGTAAGATTCTCTCCTTATTTTTAATCTTGGATAATGTCTTTATGATGTGTCTTGGTGTGTTCCTCTTTGGATCCAACTTCTTCGGGACTCTCTGAGTTTCCTGGACTTCCTAAAAATCTATTTCCTTCACCAGCTTGGGGAAGTTCTCCTTCATTATTTGTTCAAATAAGTTTTCAATCCCTTGGTCTTCCTCTTCTCCTTCTGGCACCCCTATGATTCGGATGTTGGAATGTTTAAAGATGTCCTGGAGGTTCCTCAGCCTCTCCTCAGTTTTTTGAATTCTTGTTTCTTCATTCTTTTCTGGTTGGATGATTTTTTTCTTTCTGCTGGTCCACTCCATTGATTTGAGTCCCAGTTTCCTTCTCATCCCTATTCGTTCCCTGCAGATTTCCCCTCATTTCCTTTATATTATCCTTCATTTGTTCAAGTAATTGCGACAATCTTTCTTCAAATCCTGTGAGCACCCTGATTACCAATGCTTTGAACTGTGCATCTGATAGGTTGGCTATCTCTTCGTCACTTAGTTGTATTTTTTCTGGAGCTTTGATTTGTTCTTTCATTTGGGCCATTTTTTTTTCCCTCGGTGCACCTGTTACTTTAAGGGGCGGAGTCTTAGGTGTTCACCAGGGCAGGACAACCATCGTTGTTGTGTTGTGACGCTGTCTGTGGGGGCGGGGCCTGAGAGAACAATGGCACTTGTTCTGTTCTCTGCACTTCCCCAGCTACCCACAAGCAAGTTGGGTCCTTCTTTGCTGGCTTTGGGGTAAGTGGGCGGGCCTGCACAGTTCCAAGTCCCTGTGGGTCTCCCCAATGAACTCTCCTGTGAGGCCGGGAGTTCCTCCCACTGCCGCCTCAACCCCCACAGGTGTATTCAATCGGTGGTTTGAGGCCTTATTTCCCTGCATTGGTGGGCCACACCATCTGTTCCGCTTCCCAGCTTTTCCTCCCGGTTTACCTGTGTGAGCATGAGGGACCGCCCAGTCCACCAGTCTCAGCCCCAGTTTCGCCGAGTGTGCCTGCCGTGTTTTGGCCAGGCGGTCTGCCACGGGCCTCTCTGGGCAGCTGGAGCATGCCGGTACTGCTCCACAAACCGTGTCTTGCAGCGCGCTCTCTACCCTGCTCCACTCCGCTTACTGGTCTAGATGAACGTGTCTTCTTTAATTCCTTGGTTGTTGGACTTCCACTCAGTTCAGTTTTCTGTCAGATCTGGCTGTTGTTTTTTTTTTTTTTTAAGATTTTATTTATTTTCAGAGAGAGGAGAAGGGAGAGAGACAGAGCAATGTATGGTTGCCTCTCACATGGCCCTCATTGGGGACCTGGCCCGCAACCCAGGCATGTGCCCCGACTGGGAATTGAACCGGGACCCTCTGGTTCCCAGCCCGTGCTCAATTCACTGAGCTACACCAGCTGGGCATATTTTGTTTTTTAAATTATTGTTTTTCCTCTTTTGGTTGTGCAAGGAGGCGTGGTGTGTCTACCTATGCCTCCATCTTGGCCAGAAGTCTTTAATTACTTTATTGTTCTTCAATTACAGTTGTCTGCATTTTCTACCCTCCCCTGACCCCCCACCACATCCAAACCCACCTCCCTCCCTTGCTTCCACCCTCCCCCTTGGTTCCACCCTCCCCCTTGGTTTTGTCCTTCCTGGAAACCCTTCTCCCCATAGTCCCCTCCCCCCTCCCCTCTGGCTATTGTTAGATTGTTCTTAATCTCAATGTCTCTGGTTATATTTTGCTTGCTTTTTTCTTTTGTTGATTCTGTTCCAGTTAAAGTTCCCTCCCAGCTACAGGCCTAGCCTAGACACCAGTGCCTCCTACCTGTCCCAGAGCCCTGCCCCATCTGTCCTAGAGTCCCCTGTCCCCACACTGGTTAGAACCCACTGTCCTCCATAAATGTATTCTAGAATAGTATTTCCCCCTGACTGTCCTAGAACCCTCTCCCTCCACCTATCCTAGAGCCCTTTGCCCCCCCCTCCCGCACCTGTCTATGACCTCCGCTTTTCTGGACTGCCCTAGAACCAACCACTACCTCCCCAGGCACCTATCAAGAAGCCCCTGTCCCACCTAGACCTGCCTAGAACCCACTGCCCTTGCATGGAGCCAAGACATTTGGCTGCAGTGTTTTCTGCCCTGTGTCAGTGGCAAAAAGACACAGTTCCCATAGAATTCTCAGGTCTCCATGGGGATGGGCACAAGGTGACAGCAGGGACCTGCTCTGATGGTGGAGAGCAGTCAAGGATGTGTCACTAAGGATCAATTGGTGGACAGATGGGTGGACTCTCTACTGGTGGTAGTGGCTCAGGATCCAATTTGAATTCGCAGCTGTGTGGTTCTCCAGATGCCTAGAGTCTGAAAGGCAGAGCTGGTTTTGATCCCCAGAATCTGTGATGGAGGGTCACTGCCCTTGGTGATCTGGAGGCCCTGTGCTGACACTGTGAGGGGCCTTCACCCCTGAGGGGAGAAGACCATCTGTGGCCAAGTGCTGCAGGTGCCACTGAGTGATGTTACCAACTCAGATTGAGGGGCTGCAGCAGGTCCTCCTGAGGTTAGAGGCAAAGCAGGCTGCAAGCACCTAACTTCCTGGAATATTTTGGAGATGGCGTGGCCAGGGTCAGACAGGCATCATGATAGGCTTGTCCCTCTTTGTGCTCAGCTGCAGGGTGCCTCCTCATCCCATCGACAAGGCTTGCTGTGCTGTGGAGGACTGTGCTGTGAGCAAGACAGGGCACAGGGTAGGGTCCTGCGAAGCACCTGTCCTCAGCTCAGGCCTCAGTCTAATTATGAGGCCCCACCAGGCTGATGAGGCCACAGGGGAGAAAGTACATGCTCAGACCCAGGGCCCCAGTGCGCTGAGGGCTCAGACCTGCATGGGGCCTCGTGGGTAGGGCTGGGGTCCTCGCTGTTGAGGCAAGGCCAGGGTGGCCAGTGACTGGCAGGTTTTCTCAGAGTCCCTCAAGGATGGCATAGATAAGACATGGACAGGAGAAAGTCTGAGAATATGAGTCGGGCCAGGTAGGACAGAGTAGTGGGCAGTAAGGCTAGGGTCTGAGGTAGTACACATATTACCTGGAGCAGATGTGAATCAGGCCAGGTAAGAATGGGAGAGTTGGAGGCAAGACTGGGGGGACTGGGGGGCATGGTGTGGGTTGAAGGCAGAGGCCAGACTCCAGAGGGTGGGGTCAGGCTGAGGAGGGAACCTGGAAGGTGGGAGGCATGCAACTCTCAGAAGATCCCAGAACATCATTTGTCAGTCTTCATAAAAAATTTTTTTAGTTTGTGGATCAAGCACACCATCAAAAGAATGAAAAGACAACCCACTGAATGGGAGAAAATATTTGTAAATCACATATCTGATTAGGGAATAATATCGGGAACTCCTTAAACTCAACAACAACAAAAAAACCCAAACCAATCATTCCAAAAACGGATGAAGGACTTGAATAGCCATTTCTCCAAAGAAGATATGTGAATGGCCGATAAGCACATGAGAAGATTCTCAACATCACTGATCATTGGGGAAATGCAAATCAAAACCACTGTGAGATACCACCTCACACCCATTAGGATGGCTTTTTAAAACATTAGCAAACAAAATAACAAGTGCTGGTGAGGATGTGGGATATTGGAACTCTTGTGTGAAATGGGGCCCCTGCTGCAAAAAAGTTGGTGGTTCTTCAAAAATTTAAACTTCTCATTGTCATATGATCCAGCAATTCTACTTCTAGGTATATATATTCAAAAGAATTGAAAGCAGGGAAACAAACAGGTGTTCGTGCACCCATCTTCATAACAGCGTTATTCACGATCTAAAACATGGAAGCAACCCCAGTATCCGTGGACAAATGAATGGAGAAGCAAGATGTAATCTATCCATGCAATGGAATCTTATTCAGCCTTAGAAAGGAAGGCAATTCTAAAACATGCTACAGCCTGGATGGGCCTTGGTAAATGGAATAAGCCAGACACAAAAGGACAAATATTGTATCATCCCACCTAGATAAGGTTTCTAGAATAGGGAAATTATAGAAACAAAAAGTAGAATAGAGGTTTCCAGGGGCTGGGGGTGGGAGTAGCAGGAGTTAACAACAAGCACGCAGCTCCTATTTGGGAAAATGAAAAAGTTCTGGAGTTGGAAGTTGGGGACGGCTGCCCAGCATTGGGGACGCACTTAGTGCCACTGAATGGAACACTTAAGAGATTGTCAAAGTAGTGACTGTTATGTGTATTTTACTGCAATGTATGTTTTACCATTAGGCATATGACAATAAAGTGCCTAAAACATTACTTGTAGTAGTGAAATATTAAAAAAAAAATGGCTTTCAATACATAAACTGGGAAAGTGCTCAATGGCATCCAGAGATGAAAGAAGAGAAAGAGCTCAGAAGACAGCTCGTGGTCTGCTGGCGCTCCAGCCATGCTCTGGAGGTCCCGACATTCAGGGTACCTGTTACTTTTGACACTTCGTTCCTAAAAAGCTTTTTTAAATCTAATTTTATGACACTAATTAAACACATTTTTACACAATTCAGGTTAATCTTTTCCCCATAACAAGTAGCCTATATGTTTATGATCCACAGAAAAGAGCAAAAGTCAAGACAGCTCATTTTGTACGTTTTGCACACAGGCGATGGCATGCAGGTCCCAGTGACGGCACGCAGACCAGGCCAGCAAAGCCTGTGGCAATTATGTGAATACTGTGGGCTTAAATTGATGCCACTTTATGAACTTCAAATATTTTGGAAATTCAAAAAGTACCCACTTTGTTCTTCTTTTTAACTTTGTTTCCTGATAACGGGCATTTTTAAATTGTTTTTTTGAAAGGCATTTAAAAATTTTGCTTTGAAATGATTATAGGCTTGCAGGAACATGCAAAGTACAAAATTACAGAGAGTCCCAGGTACCTTTCACCCAAGAGTGTCATCTTATATAATTGTGGTATGATGTCAAAACCAGAATTGACGTTGGAGTAATATACAGAACTAGACCACAAACTTTAGCCAATTTTCACCTTTCTAAAACCTACATTTCTGTGTGTGTGAGTGTGTTTCTGTGCAACTCGATCCTATAGACAGATTCAGGTAACATCCCACCATTGGGGCACAGAACTGTTCCATCACCACAGAGGAGCTCTGGTACCGCCCTTTCAGAAATACTGCACCCCCAAAGCCCCTTCTCCACAAAGCAACTTCAAAAGTTGTCCCAATGTTTCCATCTGAGTCTTTCTTTTGTTGTTGTCAATCTAGTTAAAGGTTTGTCAACTTTGTTGATATTTTCAAAAAACTTTTGGTTTCGTTGATTTTCCCTATTTTCTATTTTATTGATTTACCCTAATCTTTAAAAAAAAATATGTCTATTGCTTTTAGAGAGAGGGACACACAGAGAGAAACATTGATGTGAGAAAGAAACATCAATTGGTTACCTCCTGTATATGCCCCAGCTGGAAATTGAACCCATAACCTAGGTGTGTGCCATTACTTCCTGGGAACTGGACCCACGACCTTTGGTTTCCAGGACAGTACGCTGACCAACTGAGCCATACCAGCCAGGGCCTCGAATCTTTGATTACTTTGGGTTTATTTTCTGCTTTTTCCTGTTACTTAAGGTGGAAGTTTATGCTATTGATTTGAGAATTTTCTTTTTTATGTACACATTTAAGGCTATAAAGTTACTTTTAAGACCTGCTTTAGCTACATCAGTTATGTTTTGACATGTTGTGATGTTGTGCTTTCATTTTCATTCACCTCAAAGTATTTCTCACTTGCTTTGTAATATTTTTTGACTCATTCATTATTTAGGAGTGTAGTGGTTAATTTTCATATATTTGTGAATTTCACAGATTTTATTCATTTCAGATTTAATTCTATTTTGGCTAGAGGACACAACTGTGTTTTCAATCCTTTAAGTGCACTGAGGTTCATTTTTGACCTAGCATACGGTCTGTTCTAGAGGATATTCTGCGTGGTCTGGAGAACAATGTGTGTTTTGCTCTTGTCGGGCCAAGTGTTCTATAGATCTCAGTTTCATCTACTCAGTTCATGCAATCACTCCAGTCTTGTTCATCATTGTTAGTCTTCAATGAAGTTGTTTTACTCATGATCGAAAGCAAGTTATTAAAGTACCCAGATTGGTATTGTTTGTCTATTCTCCGTCAGTTCTTGCTGCATGAATTTTGGAACTCTGTTGTTAGATACATATATGTTTATAATGATTGTATCTTTATGATACATGATATAATTAATGATAAAATGATCATTTTATGATTTTTAAGTGGTACTGCTTATCTCTAGTAATATTTTTTGTTTTAAAGTCCTGCGGTGCCCTGAGTAGAGAACTCAGCTACACCATTCTAGACTTCTGACCTATAGAACTGTGAGATAATAAACATGTTTTTATGTAAGCTGTTAGGCTTCTGAGAGTTTGTTATGCACCAAGAGAAAACAAGTACAGATTTTGGTGCCAGGTGTGAGCTGCTGCCTTATTAAATACATAAGTGTGTAATGTCCTTGGAATTAGGCAGAAGGTGGTGGCTGGAAGGATTCCGAGGAGCGCAGCAGGATGAGCCTAGATGGCACCGAGGAGAACAAAAGCAGCAGTGGGGATGTCGAGAAGGCTGCAGGTGACTGGAGGCTGGAGAATCTTTCTTAGATCTTGAAAGGATGTTCAGAAAAGATCGTTTCCAAAATATTCAAGAGGAAGCCTAGTTTCTTCTTGCTGTTACAGGAAAAATGCAAAAGGAAAGAGAACCGGATGGAAGATCTAGTAAACAAAAAGGTACCAGATGCAATGGTTCTTGAAATTTTCATTCCTGCTGTTACTTTTATCAGTAGCCCTCGCACTTTGCAATAGTGCTCTATTGTGTCAATGCACCACAGTTTGTTCATGCCTTCCCATAGATTTGTCTTTGCCGATGTGATTTCTTTACCCACTTACCACCTTTGTACTGTAATTATAAAATACATTACATTCCTATGCCACTGACCCCCCAGTTATATATGTGTTGCTTCATGCAGTTGATTTTTAAATAATTAAATGAGAGGACATATGTATTATACTGCCCTTTCTAACTACCTATATGATCACCTTTACCAGACTTCATTTTTTTCAAAGGGCATTCATGTTGCCACCTGCTGTCACTTGCTCTCCACCCAAAGAATTTTCCTCAATAAATTTTGTGAAGTAGATCTGCTAGCAGCAAATTCCCTCAGATCTTGTTTATCTCGGAAAGGTTTTTTAAAATGTCTTTATTTTTTAAAAGATTTTATTTATTTATTTTTAGGGAAGGGAAGGGAGGGAGAAAGAGAGGGAAACATCAATGTTTGGTTGCCTCTCCCGCGCCCCCTACTGGGGGCCTGGCTCACAACTCAGGCATGTGCCTGAGACTGGGAATTGACCAGAGGCCCTTTTGTTTGCAGGCAGGCGATCAATCCACTGAGCCACACCAGCCAGGGCTTATGTCTTCGTTTTTTAAAGTTTTTCCTGGACATAAAATTTCTGGTTGATAGTTTTTTTTTTTCTTTCAGCACTTTGAATATTTTATTCACCTCCTTCAGGCTACCATTATTGGCTATTGTGAATAATGTATAAAGTATTTTATTTTACCTTTATTTACTCCTTCTCCAATGCTTCTTTTTTTTTTTTTTTTTTAGATTTTATTTTATTATTATTTATTTTAGAGAGAGGGGAAGGGAGGGAGACAGAGAGGGAGAGAAACAGCAATGTATGATTGCCTCTCACATGGTCCTCACTGGGGATCCGGTCCTCACTGGGGATCCGGCCCTCAACCAAGGCATGTGCCCTGACAGGGAATCAAACCGGGACCCTCTGGTTCCCAGCCCACGCTCAATCCACTGAGCTCCACCAGCCAGGGCTCCAATGCTTCTTTATGTAGATCCAAGTTTCTGACCTATATGATTTTCCTTTCTTTCTGAAAAGTTTCTTGTAGTATTTACTGCAAGCTAGGTCTACTGGTGACAAAATTCCTTAATTTTTATTTTTCTGAGGAAGCTTTCATTTCTATTTTTTAACTTTTGAAGGATAATTTTACTGAATATAGAATTCTAAGTAAGATTTTTTTTTACATTTAAAATATTTCCTTTAACTCTTTTGCTTGCATGGTTTTGAGAAGTTAATGTAATTGTTACCCTTGCTCCTCTATAAGTAAGATATTTCCCTCTGATTTCTTTCAAGACTTTTTCTGTCTTTAACTTTCTGCTGCACTGAATATAATATATCTAGGTGTGTACTTTTTTGGTATTCATCTTATTGGATGTTCTCTGGGGTTCCTGGATCTATAGTTTGATATCTGTCATTAGTTTGGGAAAATTCTCAGTTATTGTTGCTCTATTTCTTCTGTTCTTTTCTCTCCTTCTGATATTCTTATTATGTCTATGTTAAACCTTTTTTGATTGTCCCACAGGTCTAGGGCATTCCGTTCCTTTTCATTTTTCTCTTTGCATGTCAGTTTTGGAAGTTTCTTTTTTTTTTTTTTTTTTTTTTTTTTTTTTTTTTTTTTTTTTTTTTTTTTTTTTTTTTTTTTTTTTTTTTTTTTTTTTTTTTTAAACTATATTTTATTGATTATGCTGTTACAGTTGTCCCACTTCCCATCCCTTCTTGCCCCCCACCCCCTTACCCCCCCTTTCCCCACCCTTTAGTTTTGTCCATAGGTCATACACATAAGTCCTTCTGCTTCTGCACTTC
>PVJI01023556.1:0-23385 GCA_004026765.1 Micronycteris hirsuta
TTCTGATTGAGTTTATTTGGGTCCTCTCTCTGTTTTTCTTGATGAGCCTGCTTAAAGGCTTGTCTATTTTGTTTATCTTTTCAAAGAACCAGCTCCTGGATTCATTGATCCTTAGAATTGTCCCTTTAGTCTCTATGTCATTTAATTCTGATCTGATCTTGGTTATTTCCTTCCTTCTACTTGCTCTGGGTTGTCTTTGCTGTTGTTCCTCGAGTTCTTGTAGGCGTAGGGTTAGGTTGTTTGTGTAAACTGCTTTTTTTTTTTTTTAGGTAGGCCTGTATTGCTATGAACTTCCCTCTCAGGACTGCCTTCGCTGTGTCCCATAAGTTTTGGGTTGTTGTCAGTTCATTTTCATTTGTTTCAAGGAACTTTTTGAGTTCTTCCCTAATCTCGTCCTTGACCCATTCTTTGTTTAATAGCATGCTATTCAGTCTCCATGATTTTGAGTGTTTTGGGTTTTTTTCCTTTGGGTTGGTTTCTAATTTCAGTCCTTTGTGGTCAGAGAAAAAACTTGGTATGATTTCAATTTTCTTGAATTTGTTGAGGCTTGTTTTATGTCCTATGATATAGTCTATTTTTGAAAATGTTCCATGTGCATTTGAAAAGAATGTATATTTAGCTTCTTTGGGGTGAAGGGCCCTATGTATATTAATTAAGTCCATTTCTTCTAGGGCATTGTTCAATGCCACGATGTCTTTGCTGATATTTTGTTTGGAGGATCTGTCCATTTCTGACAGTGGGGTGTTGAAGTCCCCTACTATAATTGTGTTGCTATCAATGTCTTTCTTGAAGTCCTCCAAGATTTTCTTTATGTATTTGGGTGCCCCTGTGTTGGGTGCATATATATTTACAATATTTATATCGTCTTGGTGGATTCTTCCTTGAGTATTATAAAGTGTCCTTCTGGGTCTCTCTTTATGGCCATTTTTTTGAAGTCTATTTTGTCTGATATGAGTATTGCTACCCCAGCTCTTTTTTCTTGTCCGTTTGCTTGAAAAACTTGTTTGCAGCCCTTCACTTTCAGTCTGTGTAAGTCTTTTGTCCTGAGGTGGGTCTCTTGTAGGCAGCATATGTGTGGGTCGTGCTTTCTTATCCATTCCGCTATTCTATGTCTTTTAATTGGAGCATTTAATCCATTTACGATGAAGGTTATTATTGATAGGTACTTATTCATTGCCAATTTTTTTTTTGTACCTGTTTTCCTCACTCTTTCTCTTTCCCTTCCTTTCCTTAAATCAGTCCCTTTAGCATCTCTTGCAGAGCTGTTTTGGTGGAGGTGTATTCTTTTTGACTTCTTTTGTCTGGGAAGCTCCTTATTTGGCCATCTATCTTGATTGAGAGCCTTGCTGGGTAGAGTAGTCTTGGTTGCAGGCCTCTAGTTCTCATTACTTGGAATATTTCTTGCCATTCTCTTCTGGCTTGAAGTGTTTCCGTTGAGAAGTCAGCTGCTAACCTTATCGGGGCTCCCTTGTATGTTACCTCCTGTCTCTGTCTCGCTGCCTTTAAGGTTCTCTCTTTGTCTTGGAATTTTGCCATTTTAATGATGATGTGTCTTGAAGTGGGCCTGTTTGGGTTCCTTTTGATTGGGACTCTCTGTGTTTCTTGGACTTGTGTGACTTTTTCTCTCATCAGATTCGGGAAGTTTTCCATCATTACTTTTTCAAACACACTTTCTATTCCTTGCCCTTCTTCTTCTCCTTCTGGTATCCCTATTATACGAATATTATTACGTTTCATATTGTCCTGCATTTCCCTTAATACCTCTTCATTCTTCCTGAGTCTCTTTTCCTGGTCCTGCTCTTTTTGGGTGTTTTTTTCTACTTCGTCTTCCAGCTCGCTGATCCGATCCTCTGCTTCATTGAGCCTAGTTTTGATTCCTTCTATTGTGTTCTTTAGTTCAGATATTGTATTCTTCATTTCCGCTTGGCCCTTTTGGGTAGTTTCTATTTCCTTTTTCATGCTGACAAAGTTTGCAGTGAGTTCATTGTAGTTTCCCTGTAGTTGCTGGAAATTCTCTGCGAGCTCATTGAGCTTCTTGAGCTTCCTGATAATCAATGCTTTGAACTCAATATCTAATAGTTGGCTTGCCTCTGTTTCGTTTATCATTCTTTCGGGGGCTTCTTCCTTTCCTTTCATTTTGGGGTTGCTTCTTTGTCTTCCCATTGTTTGTGAGACTCTTCTTGCTATCCTCTGTTTCTTAAATTAATTTGTCAAGTTCTCTGGAGTAGCAAAGTTAATTTTGTCTCACTGTGTCTGTTTTTTGGACTGGCCCCTGTCCAGGACTGCCTCTGATGTTTTCACAGTTCCAGGTTTTTATGTCTCACTGTATGAATGTTCAAATTCTCCTGTAATCTTGGGCATCAATAATCATATATGTTGGAATACTGCTGGGTTTTCACCCCGTTCCTCAGAAAATCAACCAGTGGGCAGGAGGAAGTAAACTCTGTTCCCCCTATCTCGCCGCGATCTTCCTTCCCTCCAACAAACTTTTTCTATATCATAGACTTTGTAAGCTAGTGTCTTTCATGGTCGCCACTGTAGCACAAAAGCAGGCTACAGAATTGGGCTTAACCTGTTAAGGATGTAGTTTGTAGAGTTCTGGCCAAGATTGAGGCGTAGGTAGAAACCCTTCACTTCCTTGCACGACCAATAGGAGGATAACAATCGATCTAAAAACAGTAAACAACCAGAAGTGCCAGAAAATCAAACTGCATGGAACTCCGACAACCAAGGAATTAAAGAAACAGTCAACCAGACCAATCAGACCAGTAGGAGTGAGATGGGGCAGAGGGGCAGACCGAGAGAACCTGAGGCAAGGTGGTGGACCACATGGGCAGGGTGGCTGAGAGAACCCAGGGCAAGGCATCGGACCGTGTGAGTGAGGATGACGGAAAACACCTGGTGAGGTAGCAGACCACGTGGGTGGGGCTGGCTGAATGGGAAACTGATACTCAGAGCTGACTGGACAAAGGCGGGGGTTGCCACAGTGGGAGAAAGTCCCAGTCTCACATGAGAGTTTGTTGAAAAGGGGAGATGGAGCCCAGCAAGTGAGCTGCATTTTTCCCTCACCCCTCCCCCATAGACAGCAAAGAGCGTTGCCCTGCCCTGGTGAATACCTAAGTCCCCACCCCGTTACAACTTAACAGGTGTGCCGAGACAGAAATATGGCCCAAATGAAAGAACAGAGGAAAACTCCAGAAAAAGAGCTAAGCAACGAGGAGATAACCAATCTATCTGATGGAGAGTTCAAAATCCTGGTAATCAAGATGCTCACAGAACTGATTGAGCTTGGTTGAAAATGAAGGAACAAATGAAAGCTACCCAAAGTGAAATAAAGCAAAATATTCAGGGAACCAACAGTGACAGGAAGGAAACCAGGACTCAAATCAACGATTTTGAACAAAAGGAAGAAATAAACATCCAACTGAAACAGAATGAAGAAACCAGAATTCAAAAAGTTGAAGACAGGCTTAGAAACCTCTGGGACAACTTTAAACATTCCAAATCTGAATTATAGGGGTATCAGAGGAAAAGAACAACTTTTCTGGCAAGAAATGGAAAACTTATTTGAACAAATAATGAAGGAAAACTTCCCTACGCTGGTGAAGGAAATAGACCTCCAAGAAGCCCAGAAAGTCCCAAAGAAATTGGACCCAAAGAGGAACACACCAAGGCACATCATCATTAAGTTACCCAAGATTAAAGATGAAGAGCAGCAATAGGAAAGGAGACAATTACCTACAAAGGAGTTCCCATTAGACTATCAGCTGATTTCTCCAAAGAAACCTTACAGGCAAGAAGGGGCTGGAAAGAAGTATTCAAAGTCATGAAAGGCAAGGACCTACATCTAAGATTACTCTGTCCAGCAAAGCTATCATTTAGAATGGATGGGCAGATGAAGTGCTTCCCAGATGAGGTCAAGTTAAAGGAGTTCATCATCACCAAGCCCTTAGTATATGAAATGTTAGGGGGACTTACCTAAGAAATTGAAGAAGATAAAAAACTATGAACAGTAAAATGACAAAAACTCACAACTATCAACAACTGAACCTAAAAAGAAAACCAAAAACCCCAAAACAAATACTAAGCAAACAACTAGAACAGGCACAGAATCAGAGAAAAGGATATGATGTGGAGGGTTTTCAGTGAGGAGTGGGAGGGGAAGAATAGAGGGGGAAAGGTACAGGCAATAAGAAGCATAATTGGTAAGCATAAAACAGATGGGGAGAAGTTAAGAATAGTTTAAGAAACAAGTCAAAGAACTCGTACAATCCATGAACATGAGCTAAGGGAGGGGAATGCTGGACGGTTGGGCGTGTAGCGCAGAGGGGGATGGAGAAAATCGGGAAAACTATAATAGCATAATCAATAAAATAATACTTAAAAATAAATAAATACATATCAAAAATATAGTTTGCCAACCCGTTTGTTCCTTGACTTCTGCTGTGATCATCATCATTTACTTTCTTCTGATTTGGTTTTAACTTGCTCTTCTTTTTTCAGTTCTTTAAGGTGGAAGCTGGGGTCAATGATTTTGAGAACTTGCTTCTTTTCTATTACAGGTATTTAGTGCTATGAATTTTCCCTTAAGTAATGCATTAGCTTCACTCTCAAATTTCCGTATATTGTATTTTCATTTTCATTCAGTTTAAAATATTTTCTAATTTTCCCCTCTGATTTTTTCTTTGTTTTATGGGTTATTTAGCAGTGTTATTCTTTTCCAAAATATTTGGGGATTTTCCAGATATCATTCTGGTCTTGATTTCTAATTTAATTCCACTGTGGTCAGAGAACATACTTTATATGACTCAAATCCTTTTATTTTTTTGTGAATTATTTCAAGGTGCAGAATATGGTCTAGTTTGGTGAATATTCCAAGTGCACTTCTGTTGTTGTTGGCTGTTTGGTTCTATAAATGTCAGTTCGTTGATAGTATTGTTCGGGTCTATTAGATTCAATCTCCTTGTTACTCCAGTCCCAGCCAGAAGCCCAAAGTGAATGAAGACGTGTGTATCCTTTAATGAGTTTTGAGAAATGTATGTACCTATGTAACCTATATTGAGACTGGCTATTTTAATAACTAGCATTACTAATTCCCATTCATTGCTCTTTTTTCCAGATTATTTAATTTGCTTATCTAGTTGTACATATAAACTTTGGAAATGCCCATTTCTGGGACAAGTGGTTGATTGGGGTAGTTTATATTTTTATTAGGAATATAATCAGTTAATGTGTTTGAGTCTTCCTATCCAAGAACTGAACTTTATACTGGTTTCTTATAAAACTATTTTTCTATATATTTGAAATATTTTGTAATTAAAAAGTTAAAAACAAAGCAGATAAATCAATTTTAATAAAAATGTTTATTGCAAATAGTGATTCTCCATATTATAGTAAACCAAATCATCAGAATTTGTATATTTCTGATATGAAACAATACTTTTTAAAAATTCTTCAGCCAAGGATGTGTTTGTTTTTTTTAAATTGATTTTAGAGAGGAACGGAGAGAGAGACAAATCTCGATGTGAGAGAGAAACACTGATCAGTTGCCTCCTATATGTGCCCCACCTGGGCACTGAACCACAACCTAAGTTTGTACCCTGACTGGGGGATTGAAACCATAGCCCTTTGGTATATCGGATGATGCTCCAAGCAACTGAGCCACCCGGCCAGAGCACAGAACTACACTTTTTTTAAACATATAATACAATTTCCAGTGTGATGACATTTCAGTGAGGAAATGATTGCATTTGCAATAAATACCATTCATTATTCCTGAGTCCACAGACCTAACATATCCACTGTCCAAACATCATATCATGATGCAGCAGACCCTATAAAGGGGGCTTCCCTTCCTTTGTCTTTTACCACTGGGTGACAGTCACAGGGAGTGAAACCTTTCTGGAAAGTTTGTATAGAACCACCATTGAGAATACTAATGATTTAAACCCAAAGCAGTAACAGCGGAATGGTAAAACTGTACAGAGCCCTAATTTTGCATTTTAATCTTTGTAGCTAAAGTCAAAGCACAATATGAAATTGTTTTACTTTGTTTTCTTTTAGTTCTTTGCTGAGAGCCCCCATAACCTGATTTCACGTGACCAGGAAATTACCCAGGACTGCTAATAAAAATGTAGTCTTTCCCAGTGTGTCTATTTCCCCGGTATCTGGCTCATATGTCCAGGAATGCATGACCAATGAGCCATATAAAATTATGGCATCATAGTGGCTTAACTTTAAAAGATGTTCTTTCAAAATGAATTCCAGGAGAACAATCAGTCTATACAGAAAAGGATACTGAAGTCATCTTATTGATTAGTTTGTTGAGAGCATTAACTTTTTCTTCCAAGATTTGGGTTTTTTTCTCAGCTGTTCGTTGCTTTTCTTCAGTGATCTGAAGTACTTTCATCAGATGAGCATTTTCCAAATAGAGCTCCTTGAGCAGCAAATCAGATTTTGTGTTCTTTTCAAACTAGAGAGGAGAGAAAAAGCCATACTTTACTGTGAATATAATACAGAAATGCTACACAACCAACTTGCCTCATTTTATTCTTCCATCTTTATACAAACCCATAATTGGAGTTTTTACAGATCTGATAAAAACATTGGATGTCATAACAATTTTTGTTTTCCTGGCATGAGAGAGGAAATTGAGAATATGATGAACTGTGTGGTAGAGAAAATTTAAGTCAACTCTCTTGAGAGATTTTACCATGAAATGAAGACATGAAAGACCAAAATCCATAGGCCTTATAAAGGACTATTCAGGACAATGTAAAACAAGGAAATTCTGAAGAGTGCCAAAAAATGTGTTCATCCAAGTTTGCTCTGTAGGCCCATCATGTCACCCAGGACACACTGAGACACTGTATTCACCCTTAAAATTGGTGCATTCAACACACACAGCCATAGGGACTTCAGCAATGGGGACACAAGGCCACTCTAGCCATGAGTCCTTGTTCAACATACAAAGGCAAGGATGTCCTGACCTTGGGCTTTAGTCAACACTGAAGTCATTCATTCAGTGAGCTCCTCTCATGTGCTAGGCACTGCCCTAGTGACAACCCTGCTCTCATAGAGCACATATTCTAGTAGACAAAGACATGAGAAACAAATATGCAGTGTGTCAGGTGGTAAGAAATGCTGAGAGAAAACCAGGCAGCAAAGAGACAACTGAGGAGGGGTTCCTATTTTGGTTGAGGCTTCGCTGCATGACATTTGAACAGGGGTCTGAATAAAGCACAGGAATAAGTCATGGAGCTGTCAAGGCATGAATGTCCCAGACAGAGGGAGGAACTAGTGCAAAGACCCAGAGGCTGGGGCATGGTGTGGGTAACAGAATGGCCAGGAGGCCTGTAACTGGAAGGCATGGTTGTGGGGAGGCTGACTGAGAAGTCAGACCTACTGTGCTATCTGAGCAGGGCACTAGATCCTATAGAATCTTGGAGGCCACTGTAAAAACTCTGTCTTTTACTCAAGGGACCTGGGAAAACTGAAGGGTTCTGAGCAGAGGAAGGCCAGCACCTCAACCACATTTGGAAAGGACTGTTGCCAATCCTGTATTAACAGGTTAGAAGAAGAAATAAGATGCCAGTTCAGATACCAAAGATGATTGTGGGAGAAGTGGGGTTGGGGCAAGAAGTAGCTGGGTTCTGTCTCCACTTTGATGGCAGAAGTGGTCGACTAGATGGGGACATGGTGTGGGTGAGGGTCAGTAAAGGGAAGGAGCCCACCGTACTCCAAGGTTTTGGAATTAAGTCAATGGCAGGGGTGAGCCATGAGGGCAGGCAGGTGAGTGCAAAGACAACTCTGTGCAAAGATATTTTTGTGAGAAGCAGAGAACTGGTAGGACCAGGGGTCCTTAACCCAGGGACCCAGAGGAAAGAAGGGTTGGGGGTGGGTCTAGGAGAGGTGGCACAGGTCAGGTCTAGGTATGCATGGCCCTAGTACACTGCATATTTGCTTTGGGCATTTTGGGTCTTCTGAGGACAATTGAAAGGAGAGGGAAGAGGTGCTGGAGTTCAAAGGGGAGAAAGGGTTCAGAATGCTGTTGAGCCAGGGGGTTTGGGCAGAGCTATGGGTGACAGCCACAAAATTTAACTAGAACTGGTCTTGCCAGGTAAGAGGAGGCAGACGTGTGCAAAGGAGTGACTGTAAGGGGGAGCCAGAACTTGATAGTTGGGAGGAAAAGAGAGGATGAGGGGGACATTGAGAGGATCAGTGGATGGCAGAGAGGCCAAGATAGTGGACAAGAAAGGGGACAGGCTCCAAAGAGTGGTTCAGCCTGGGAAACTTCCACCATGATTCAAAAGCAAGAGGCAACACAAATGTTTCATCCATTTGGGTTCAGTTCAGGATCGCTCAGATAAACCATACTTGATTATTATGTAATAAAAATATTTCTACTGATTCTCACATTTATTTAATTTCTTCTAGCACTGCAATAGAACTTTTTCGGAGCAGCTGGTATTTACTTTTGTATGTCTCTTCTGACCTTGTCGCCCCTCCTAACACTCCCTGTGCTGGCTGTTCCACTGCCTGTTAGTTCTTATATTTAATTGCTAGCTGAATGAGATTGTAAACTTTTATTATCAGGGCAGCTGTGACCTTTTTTGTTGTTTTCTTCCTATAGCAGCTCAGGTTATTTCTTTTTTTCCCATGATGATTACTTCAAAAATATAGATCATATCATGCTCCTACTTAAACTCTTCCAATGGCTTCTAATTGCAATTAATATAAAATTCAAACTGCTGACCTTGATGGGACCCTGCCTGCCTGTACTTGCCCATTGGATCACACCAGCCACAATAACTCCTCAGTGGCCTTCTGCATGCCATACTGTATCCCATCTAAGGACATGTACCTGTTCTGTTCCCTCTGTGTGAAATGCATATCCTTCTTGGGGATCTCACATGTTTCCTAGCACATGTGGAGAAGTGTGAGTGCCCTTTTACAGCTGCTCCGGAGACTGGGGGTGCTATTGGAACTTAGCACTATAATGCACAGAACAGTTCTACCATGAGCATTCTTCCTTCTAAAATGTCAACCTGGCCTTTGATCATTAGGTGTCTGCTGCCATGCCATATCCTGACTATCCTCACCAGATCCCACCCATCACCATTTTCTTCAGAGCAATTCTTATAACCTGAGGTCATTTATCTTGTTACATCTGTCTCTGCCTCCAGAATGTAAGGTCTTTGGGGGCTTATGTCAGGATCTACCCAGAACAATGCCTTGATACATAACAGGCACTTGGGATGACTGAATGAACATCTTTTCTGAGGTTATGTGAGCACCTCAAAAAATATATCTTAAAACAATCCCCCATCACCTCAGCATTTTGGCTAAGATCAAATGTAGAATCTGCTCTTATCAGTTTAAAACAAGTCCTAAAAGAAAATAAGCACAACGTACAAATATAATGTAGTGCATATATTTAGTAAAATCAGTTTTCTACTGATCGCTTTTCATTGTTCATCTTCCAAAAAATATGTGTACATTCAGATTCTCAAAATGGAGTTTAGACAAAGCCCCAGATTCAGTGGTTCCAAATGAATATGGGGTTCTCTTGAGTTCTGTTACAAGACAGTTGCTCCCTGAATCAGCTACTTGAACACCCATAAAAGAAAAAACAAACAAACCAGTTCTGAAAGGATATTAGTATGCACTGACAGAAACCCCTCACTCACCTGCAGTGCCAGCTCAGCCACTTTTTCTTGTAGGAGCATTTCCATGTTCTTTGAAATCATTTCCAATTTTTCTACCCACTCTTCTGTATCTTTAAGCTGTTTTTTATGTTCTTCCTGCTACAAAAGGAGGTTACAAACCAGTATTTTACATTTTACTTTTTTAAAGATTTTATTTATTTATTTTTAGAGAGAGGTGAAGGGAGGGAGAAAGAGAGGGACAGAAACATGTGGGAGAAAATCATTGATCAGTTGCCTCTCACGCACCCTAAACTGGGGACCTGGCCTGCAACTTGGGCATGTGCCCTGACTGGGAATCAAACCTGCGACCTTTGGTTTTCAGGCTGGCACTCAATCCACTGAGCCACACCAGCCAGGGCCCAAAATTTTACATTTTAGAGTGAGTCTTTTCAGGTTTACTTACTGTAAAGTGGAAATTAGCTGAATGTGCAAATTTGAGAGTAACTATAGATAACCTCTGATTTGTATAGAGTAAGTTAAAAATGTTATGTCACACAAAACAAGTCTCAATAAATTTAAGACTGAAATTCTATCAAGCATCTCCTCTGACCATAATACTATAAAACTAGACATCAGTCACAGGAAGAAAAGTGAAAAACACACAAACACATGGAAGCTAAATAACATGTTACTAAACTAAACAATGGAAGAAATCAAAAGATACCTCGAAACATGAAAATGAAAATGCAACAACCCAAAATCTGTGGGATACAGGGAAAACAGTCCTAAGAAGGAAATTCGTAGCATTACAGGCCTATCTCAAGAACAAGAAAAAGCTCAAACGATCTAATTTTACACATAAAGGAACTTAAAAAAGAACAATAAAGCCCAAAGTAAATGGAAGGAAAGAAAGAAAGATCAGAGGAGAAATAGAGTCTAAAAAAAAAAACAACAACAATACAAAAGATCAATGAATCCAAGAGCTGGTTCCCTGAAAAAATAAACAAGACTGATAAACTTTAACCAGGCTCATAAAAAAACCAAATAAATAAAGTAAAAAATGAAAGAGGTGAAATAACAACTGATAACAGAAATACAAGGGATTGTAAGAAAATAAGAACAACTATATGCCAACAAATTGGACGAAATGGATAAATTCCTAGAAATATACAATCTTCCAAAACTAAGTCAGAAAAAAGAAAAGAGTCTGAATAGGCAGATTACAATTAGTGAAATTGAAGCAGTCATCAAAAAACAAAGTCTTGGACTGGATGGCTTCGCAGGTGAATTTTATTAACCTTCAGAGAAGAACTAACCCCTCAAAATATTCCAAAAAATTCAAGAGGAGGGAAGACTCCCAAGCTCATTTTATAAGGCCAGCGTTTTCCTAAATCCAAAACCTAAATAAAGACATTACAAAAAAGGAAAATTATAGGCCAATGTCCCTGATGAACACAGATGCTAAATTCCTCAACAAAGTATTAACAAGCCAGACCTTGCAATACATTAAAAAGATCATATACCATGATATGGTGGTATATCATGGTATATTCTGGGGATACAAAGTTGGAAGAATATCCACTAATTAATAAACATGATACACCACATAAACAAAATGAAGGATAGAAACCACATGCTCACATCAATAGATGCAAAAAAGCAACTGATAAAATCCAGCACCCATTTATGCTAAAAACCCTCAGCAAAGCAAAACTAGAGTGAATATACCTTAATGCAATAAAGGCCATATTTGATAAACACATAAGCAACATAATCCTTAATGGACAAAAACTACAAGCATTCCCCTTTAGATAGGGAACAAGACATGGATATACGTTTTCACCTCTCATTCAAGTCCTAACAAAGCACTCAAACAAGAAGAAATACAAGTCATCCAAGTCGGAAAGGAAGAAGTAAAATTGTCATTGTTTCTAGATCAGATGGCAAGATACTAATTTTAGAGAACCCTGAATATTCCTCCATTAAAAAAAAAAAACTATTAGAACTGATAAATGAATTCAGTAAAGTAGCAGTGTACAAAATTAATCTACAGAAATCAGTTGTATTTTATAGCCAGTAATAAACTATTGAAAAGGGAAACTAAGGAAACAGTCTCATTCACAATTGCTTTAAAAAGAATAAAATACCTAGGAATAAATAAAACCAGGGATGTAAAAGACCTGTATTCAGGAAATTGTAAGACACTGAAGAAATAAAGTAAAGAGGATGCAAATAAGTGGAAGCACATACTGTGTTCATGGATAGGAAGACTTAACATTATTAAAATGTCCATACTACCCAAAGCCGTCTATAGATTCAACACAATTCCTATCAAGACACAAATGGCTTATTTCACAGAATTAGAACAAATATTTCAAAAATGTATATGGAACCACAAAAAACCACGAAAAGCAACAGCTATCTTGAGAAACAAAGTTTGAAGAATCATGCTACTTGATATCAAACTATACTACAAATCCATAGTAGTCAAAACAGCATGGTAATAGCATAAAAACAGAGGTTAGATCACTGGAACAGAATAGAGAACCCAGAAATAAACCCACACCTTTATAGTCAATATTTGACAAAGGAGACAAAAACATAATGTGGTAAAGACAGTTTATCAAATAAATGGTGTTGGGAAAACTGGACAGATATATGCAAAAAAAAAAAAAAAAAAAAAAGAAACGACCACGTACCACCACACACAAACTCAAAATGGATTAAAGACTCAAAGGTTAGACTTGAAACCATAAAAATCCTAGAAGAAAACATAGGCAGTGAAATCTCAGACATTTCACAATACTTTTTTCTGATATATCTCCTCAGGTAAGAGAAACAAAAGAAAAAATAAACAAATGGGATTATGTCAAACTAAAAAGTTTTTGCATAGCAAAGAAAACCATCAAAAAAGACCCCCAAAACAAAACAAAGACACCCTACAGAATGGGAAAACCTACTTGCCAATACAGCTGATAAAATCCAAAATTTATAAAAAACTCAACATCAAAAAAAAAAATCCAATTTAAAAAATAGGCAAAGGACCTGAATAGACACTTCTTGAAAAGTGTCTATTTTTGAATAGATGTCCAACAAATATGAAAGGATACTCAACATCACCAATCATCAGAGAAGTGCAAATCAAAACCACAATGAGGTATCATCTCACACTGGTCAGGATGGCTATCGTCAGTAAATTAAAAAACAAGACAATCATGCGGTGAAAGAGGAGCCCTTTTGCACTGTTGGTGGGAATGCAGATTAGTGCAGTCACTGTGGAAAGTAGTATGGAATTACCTCAAAAAATTAAAAATGGGAACTGTCTTAAGAAACCAAAATGCTAATTGGAAAGAATAATAAGCACCCCCATGATCACTGCAGCATTATTTATAATAGCCAAAATTTGGAAGCATCCCAAGTTTCCATCAATAGATGCGTGGATAAAATAGCTACGGTACATTTACACAATGGATTATTAGCCATAAAGAAGAAGAGTATGTTACACTTTGCAACAGCATGTACAGAACTAGAGAACAATTATGCTATGCTAAGTGAAATAAGCCAGTCAGTGAAAGACAAGTACCGTATGATTTCACTCATATGTGGAACCTAATCAACAAACAGAACCAAGAAGCAAAATAGATAAAGAGCCGGCTACAGCTCTCTGCTGGTGGGGTGCTGTGGGGACGGAGAGGTTAAGGAAAAAAGAGAATTCATGGACAGAAACAACAGTGTGGTGATTGTGGAAGGGTATGTTGATGGATGGAGGTGGAAGAGGGTATGTGGGATGAATGGCAATGTAACAAATACAATAAAATAAAATTAAAAAATGTTTGTTTCTAGCTACTAAGATATTATTTCTTTTTGTAGTTCAAGAATTAGCTAACTGCTTTGTCCTAAAAATTTAATCATAAATGACTGCAAAGTTAGTTTACCCTACACGTGTTACTATTTCTAAAGAATTTCTGATTAAATTCTTTTGTTTTGTCAATAATCTATCATAATTTATCTCTAGTTTAACATTTTCACATAATCCTGATAGGTCATTCTTTGTTAGAATTATGTTTTAGAACTACTGAATTCCTCCACCTTTCAAGTATGGCTCTAGTTTTCCCCAAGAAGGCACTCACTGCCCTCTGGCTCCTGATCTCCACATTCCTCTGTCCTGAACTTTAACTCATGAACTGTGTTTCGGTATTTCAGGATCAAGTTGTTTTCTTGGGCTTTTAAATTAAACCCTTGCACAGGGTGCACATGTTCCACAGACAATTCAAGCACTTTAAAAGTGCTAACTCATTGATGCCTTACAATAATGCTTTGAGGTGGTACTACTCGTATCTGAATTATACAGATGAGGAAACAGGAGTACTGAGAGGTTAAGTAACTGGCCCAGAGTTACTCAACTGGGAGGTGGGGGAGCCAGGATCCCAATCTCTGCAGCCCATGCTCTAAGGCACTGTCCTGCTTTCGTTTAAGGCAGGTACCATTTTTCTACATCTCCTGATGTCTAGTACAGAGCCTTGCACACAGCAGGCTCCCCAAGTCTATGCTGTTACCTTGTTGACCTCTTACCATACCCTCCTCCTGCCTCCCTCAGATACTTGCTATTCTTAAACATACCAAGTACATACCCACCTCAGGGCCATTGCACATGCTGCTCCTGTAGCCTACAGCCCTCTTCCCCCAGGTTACTGGATGGCTTGCTGCCTCTACAACTTCAGGTGTTGGCTTAAGAGCCACCTTCTTTGGCTATCCTATTTAAAATTGGAAAGCCTCTCACTCCATGGCACTCATCACCATCTGACATGCTATTCACATTATGCATTTTTTTGGTCTCCCGCCACTAGAATATAGGATCTAGAGGGCACAGATTTTTGCTTTTGTGTCATTTCTGTGTCTCTAATACCTAGATCAGTGTGTATCCAGTAAGTAACTTTTTTTATTGTTGTTCAAGTACAGCTGTCTCCATTTTCCTCCCTCCATCCCCCCCCAGCCATCCCCACTTCCCACCCTTGATCCTACCCCCCTTTAGTTTTGTCCATGTGTCCTCCAGTAAATAACTTCTGCAGTCCTTATGTGCCTTTGGGGGGATTTTTTTTCCAGTCTGCATAATGGTTTAAGATTCTTTTAAAATTAGGTGTATCATTTGGAAACTGGGAGTATTCATGTAAAAATCTCGTTTCTGGCTTTTCTTTGAACCAGGAGAAATGGAATGCTGAGACCTGTACTCCCACAGGGCTACACAGCGGGGACCAGCACCCACCACCTCATTTACCTTTCTCTGTCACCACCTTTCGGGTCCTGTGAGCATTCAGTGTGTGGTCCCAGATGTATAGCCATAAGTCTACTGCAGACCACATGCAGCCCCAAAGGACATACTGCATCTGGGAGGAACTGTGGCCCCCCAGGCTGAAGAGAACTTCAGGATCAGCTTGCACAAGTGCTCTCTGAGGGGGTGGGGGGCACCTTCCCTGAGAGCCTTGCTGTCCCTCCAGGATCCTTCCTTAGCATCTGTTGAGTCCCTTGTTATTTACATGAAAACTGGGCTCTCACAGCTTCTGTAGAACCAGTCCTCATGGAGTTAGGATGGCTGTTAGGTTGCCTTCCCCTTGGCATTAGGGTAGTTTTTGGCTGAATGCCAGCAATCCAACCACATCCTCGCTGTCACCATCAGCTGGAACCTCAGGGCGTTTGTCCCTATTCACCTACTGTGCTTCCTGTCACTTCCCTGCCTCCTCCTAGAGGCTGCACTCCCAGTGGAGCTGCTGAGCTGCCCACTGCTCCCATTTTAGCAGCTTCTGTAGCTTGGCCATGCAGCCCAGAGGCACACTGATAGCAACCTTTTCTGCAGGGAGGCTGCTGCAGGCCCAGCATGGGAGTCCCTGCAGCCCTGCTTTGTGACTGTCTACGTGGGCAATTAGCATATAAGCATCCACATGCTAAATTCTTTCCAGTCCTTTCATCTCACTCTTCATAGAAGTGAGGTGCAGACAGCTGGTCCAGCTCCGGAGTGCTTAGACTGCCCTTCTGGCTCCATTAGAATTGGACTCAGCCTTCCCTTCGTTGACAGGTAGAGGCTATGCCATTCACCCACTGAGAGGTGGGCTCTGAGCCCTCCTCTTGAATCTAGGATGGACCAACAGAATGTTGGATTTGGTCACCATGTTTTTAAAAAAAGCGGCACTGGGACTTCCCCCAAGCCGCTCCCCTGCTAGTACCTGGCCAACTTTCTTGGCTTAGTCACCTCCTAGATCTTCCTCATCAGAAGAACCACCCACTGATGCCCCAGGGACAACAATAGCTCTCTTACACGTATCTTCATGCCCATCCTCACCACAGCACACCCATAGGTGCCTTAATTATTCTGTAGATGCCTCTACTTCCCTCCTGTGGACTTTCATCAGTGTGGCTTTGGAGGGAATCTTCGAAGTCACAAAGAAGTGGAAACCAGCGCATGTTGCAACAGGATTGCTTAAGTAATGTATCTTCTGCCTGTGACGCTGGCTGACTTTTTAGCCTCAAAGGGCTCAAACTGGCCAAGGCAATTTCTCAAGGGTCCTTTCAAACTTAAAAACAGAGAAGGGAACTCCCAAATACAGAAGCACCTCTGGGAAAGTGCTTGCTTGCAGTAGGAAAGCTGACCACCTACAGGAGTGCCCAACATCCCTGGAGAGTCCCACACCCAGGCTGACTCCTCTGCAGCCTTGAGCATCTTGCCCTTTCATACCACGTGTGACTAAGGCCAAGTCCAGCTGTGGGGCCAAAAGCCAGTAGGGGAACCTGCAAAGAGGCTCAGCAGGAGGAAAGTACTCAGGTACGACACTCAAGTGAGGCTGGTGCTGGGACTGAGGCCACGTTGGTTAGAGACCCCTACTATATTGTGCTCTGGGTGGCTTCTCCCAAGGGCCCTCATTCCTCCCAATAGCCCTGGCCCTCCAAGGGCACCCATATCTGAGTCTGCACTGGGCTCTTCGTACTCAGGACACCTCCTACTGTTACACATCTGCCATTCTCTCCTCCCCCTTTAGCATCTGGATCTCCCAGAGAACTGACTACCCAACTATGTGCCTGCACCTCACACTGGCAGAGCACCCCAAGGTTCATGTTTGTCCACAGCCGCGAGCTCCCTAACTCTCTATCTTTGCACCTTGCAATTCTGGCAAACACTGGATAAATGCTGGAGCAGGAGAGTGTAGGAGTCAGCAGGTGTTACATACACCAACATGCAATTTCAGGGCTCCACTGTACACGTGTAAATATGTGTGAGACAGGGGCATGAACCTCCTTACCCATGGGGTCTACTCTGTCCTGAGGCCTTGACTGGCTGCCTTGGATCTGATACCATGTCCCTTCCTCAGATGCCACCCTGGAGGTTTCCTCTGGCTCCTCAGTTCTGTAAAGGGCGCACCCAAGGACATGCTTACAGGCCTCCTTCCCTAAACTGAGGTATAGCTCTTCATATGGTCTTCTCAAGGTCAACACAACTCTGGACTAGGCTTGACTTCAGTCCTGGGCCTTGTAAGTGCCCCACTAGCTGTGCAAACTCAGGCCAGCCTGAAAACTTCTCTGGGATGGACTAGTCCTGACGAGCCGCTGTCAGCACTGAACTTCACTGACTCTCTTTCCCATATGGGGCACAGTGTCCCAGATCATCATATACACCCACCTGGTTTTGACTTTCTTCAAGTGTCTCTCTCAGCTGTGACCATGACAGTCTCAGGCTCTGACATTCTTGATTCATGTGTTCAAGTTCAAGTTCAAGTTTTTGAATTTGGTCACCCTGTTTTTAAAATAATCAATCTCACATGTATAAGAAATAGCTTAGCCGTTTGACACATGTTTAATGCAGAAGCTTCAGAAAATTACAGAAAAGCAAAAATTGCAAAATTTAAATCATCCATGATCCCAGCAGTCTAAGGACCACACCTGACACTGTACTGTCATCCTTTATCCCTTCCCCTACACACAGTATTTCTATTGGTAAGACTAGTACAGTGTTCTATGCTGTGCTTTCCTCCTTATTATATCTTGATCATTTCTGTATGACAATAAATATTATTTAAAAATGTGGTTTTTAACACCTGTACCATAATTTACTGACTCATTCAGTAAATTGTAGATGAATGATTCAAATAGATTCCAATTCTGTTTTGCTATTATATATACCACAGCAATGAAAATACTTCCAGCTAAATTTTCCCACAATACTCGGGTAAAACTCAGTAAGTAGAATCATGAAGTCAGAGGACACTGACATTCTAGAGGTTCTTGATACATTCTAGAGGCTCCCGTCCCGAGAGGTTGTACCCATGTACTCTTCACCTTCACAATTTAATTCCTTTTTGCTACCTTTTCTAGATACTGGGTATTTGCAAAAGCTGCTGAAATCCACATATTTTCCAAGGCTACCAGTTAAGTACCTCACTTCATGTGCAGGGCAGTGCCTACCTTTTGGCATTTTAAAAACACATGCTCCTGATGTGTTTAAGCTGTTTCTTTACTGTGCCCACTCCTGTCTACCCTACTGCCTCCTGGCCACTCCTCACCTGCAGCTCATCCTGGTGTCCAGCCTCCTCTAGGCTTTGTGTTAACAGCTGAATGGTGATACAGTTTTTCTCGATTTGGGCCTGCTGGGTAGCAGCCTTCTCTCCCAGCTGAAGGACCCTGTGGTTGAGCTGAAACAATTCATCCTTACACTTCTGACTCTAAAGCAAATGGGTTGAAACAGATGAAAAAATTATTTTGAAACCAGCAACTCAATTCAGATCATTTCAGTGGTTTTCAACAAGGGATACTTTTGTTTCCCAGGGGATATTTATACTGTCCTGAGACATTTTGAGGTACCACAACAGGGACTGGCAGCTAGTGAGTGAGGTGCTCAGCACCCTCTAAAGCAGAGAGTGATCTGGCCCAAACGGAAAGTGTGCAATCATAGGAAACCCTGCTCTATTCCTAGAAAAAATGAGACATATCTGGACCACCAAAGGTGGCTATGTGCCATAAAGATCCAAGTAACCAATACCCAGCAGATAGTGGATGCTTACCAAATGCTCCCTGGGTGGTTGAGCAAGTGCACTGTGAATTGAAACAGCAACTAGGAAGTTGGCCCTACTGTCTTACGCCATAGAAATTCCAGTTACTGTCAACTATTTTTCATGCATATCTTCATACAAGCCACATTTTTGCTTATTTGCTTTTTCCCACAACAGTCTGTTCTTGAGGCCTTATGTCAGGAGCTCTGAAGTATTTTCAGAATATCATCCTCTGAGCTAGCTTCAGCACTCTCGGCAATACGCACACCTCACTTTTTCCCCAGGACAGGACTGTGCTAGCAACCACACTACTTCTATGTTTTGAGGGTCTGATAAGCAAATAATGGAACCCAGGAGTTGTTGAAACTGAGATTATTCAGGTAGTGAAACTACATTTTTCTCCTGTGATGACTTCTTTTCTTCTCTGAAAATTGATTGTCATCTTGAGGTGTTTCCATAAGTTCATGGCAGTTACATCTGGTATAAAGCTCTCTTGTGTTTATAACATTTTACTGGGGAAATTAAAATTTTACAGTTATAGTTTACATTCAGTTTTAATTTGCATTAGTTTCCGTTGTATAGCATAGTGGTTAATGATATTTTACAAAGTATTACCCCAATATTTCCAGTACTTGCCTGAAACCATACATAGTTATTACTATTATTGACTGTATTTCCTATACTTATTTTATAGCCCCGTGACTACTTTCCAACTACCAAGTTGTACTTCTTAACCCCTTCACTTTTTTTACTGTCTGGTAAGCACAGTATGTTCTCAGTGTGTCTATTTGTTTATTTTTATTATATTCCACATGTAAGTGAAATCATATGGTATTTGTCTTACCTGACTTAATTCACTGAACATAATACCCTTTAGATCCATCCATTATGATGCAAATGGTAAGATTTCATTCTTTTTATGGCCGAGTAATATTCCATTGTATATATGCAAAACAGTGTTTTTCTATCCACCCGTCTACTGATGGGTACTTGGGTTGCTGCCATTTCTTGGCTATTATAAATAATGCTGCAGTGAATACAGGGGTGCATATATTCTTTTGAATGAGTGTTTTGGGTTTCTTTATGTATATACCCAGAAGTGGAATCACTGGGTCATAAGGCAGTTCCATTTTTCATTTTTTTTTTTTGAGGGCCCGCCATACTGTTTTCCATAGTGGCTGATTAATCTACATTATCACAGAAAGTACATGAGGGTTCCCATTTCTCCACTTCCCTGCCGATACTTCTTTGTTGATTTATTTATGATAGCTATTCTGACATGCGTGAGGTTATATCTCATTATGGTCTGAATTTGCATTTCTCTGATAATTACTGACCTTTAGTATTTTTTCATGTTTATTGGCTATCTGTATTTCTTTGTAGGAGAAGTGTCTATTCAAATTCTCTGTTCATTTTAAAGTTTGACTTTTTTTTTGGTGTTGATTGTATGAGTACTTTATAAATTTTGGATATAAACCCCTTATGGTATCTATCATTGGCAAATATCTTCTCCCATTCAACAGATGAACTTTTCACTTTGTTGATGGATTCCTTTGCTTTGCAAAAACATTTGAGTTTGATATATTCCCATTTTATTTTTTCTCATTTCTCTTGCCCAAAGAGATATATCAGAAAAAAATATTAAGAAAAATGTCAGAGATTTTAGTGTTTATTCTTTTTTCTAGGGTTTTTTTTTTTGAGTCTTACATTTAAACACCATACACTTTGAATTCATTCTTGTGTATGGTGTTAGAACATGTTCTAGTTTCATTTTGTTGTATCTTCCCAATTTTCAAACACCATTAATTGAATAGACTGCATTTACCCCATTGTACGTTCTTACCTCCTTTATCAAATATTAATTGAACATATAGGGGTTTATTTCTGGGCTCTCTATTCTGATTTACTGATCTATATGACTGTTTTATTTTAATGCCAGTACCATCCTGTTTTGATTACTATATAGCCTTGTGGTATAGTTTGATATCAGGTAGTGTTATATCTCCAACTTTATTTTTCTTTCTCAAGATTGCTGTGGCTATTAAGCATCTTTTGTGGTTCTATATACATTTCTGGAATATGCCATTGGTATTTTGATAGAAATTGCACTGAATCTACAGATCACTTGGGGTAGTGTGGACATTTTAATGATGTTAACTCTTTCTACCCATGAGCATGGTGTATGCTTCCATTTATTTGAATCTTTTTCCATTTCTTTCTCCCGTGTCATAATTTTCCAAGTACAGGTCTTTTACCCCTCCTGCTTAAATTTATTCCTAGATATTCTGCTTTTTTCTTGATGGAATTGTAAATGGTATTGTTTTCTTCATTTTCCTTTCTGATATTTCATCATCAGTGTATAAAAAGAAAATAGATTTCTGGATATTAATTTTGTATCCTACTACTTTACTGAACTCACTTATTGGTTCTAGTAGCTTTTTGGGGGGAATCTTTAGAGTACTCTACCTATAGTCTCATGTCATCTACAAATAACTAGTTTTACTTCTCCTTCCAATATGGACACCTTCCATTCCTCTTTCTTACCTGATTGCTATAGTTAGGGCTTCTAGTACTGTATTGAATAAGAGAGGTGAAAGTGGACACGCCAGTTTGTTTTTTTACTTATTGATTTTATTATTTTTAATTCATTTTATTGATTATGCTATTACAGTTGTCCCACTGCCCCCCTTTCCCCGCCCTTTAGTTTTTGTCCATAGGTCATACACATAAGTTCCCTGGCTTCCGCATTTCCCATACTATTCTCTACTTCCCGCTGTCCGTTTTCTACCTACTGTTTATGCTACCTATTATCTGTACTTTCTCCTCCTCTCTCCCCCTCCCATTCCCCTGTTGATATCCCTCCATGCCTTATATAAATCCCTTTAACATTTCATATAAATAAAGGCTGGGTGATGATGAACTCCTTAAACTTGACCTTATCTGAAAAGCACTTTACCTGCCCTTCCATTCTAAGTGAAAGTTTAGCTCGATAGAAGTCCTTGCCTTTCATGACTTGGTATACTTCTCTCCAGCCCCTTTTTGCCTGAAAGGTCTCTTCTGAGAAATCAGCTGACAGCCTTATGGGAATTCCTTTGTAGTTGATTGTCTCCTTTTCTCTTGCTGCTTCTAAGATTCTCTCCTTATTTTTAATCTTGGGTAATGTAATTATGATGTGCCTTGGTGTGTTCCTCTTTGGGTCCAACTTCTTTGGGACTCTCTGAGCTTCCTGGACTTCCTGGAAGTCTATTTCCTTCACCAGCTTGGGGAAGTTCTCCTTCGTTATTTGTTCAAATAAGTTTTCAATCCCTTGGTCTTCTTCTTCTCCTTCTGGCACCCCTATGACCCGGATGTTGGGCCGTTTAGAGATGTCCTGGAGGTTCTTAAGACTCTCCTCATGTTTTTGAATTCTTGTTTCTTCATTCTTTTCTGGTTGAGTGTTTTTCTCTTCCTCCTGGTCCACACCATTGATTTGAGTCCCAGTTTCCTTCCCATCACTATTGGTTCCCTGTACATTTCCCCTCATTTCTCTTAGTGTATTCTTCATATTTTCCTCTAATTTGTGACCAAATTCAACCAGTCCTGTCAGCATCCTGATTACCAGTGTTTTGAAGTGTGCATCTGATAGGTTGGCTATCTCTTCGTGGCTTAGTTGTATTTTTTCTGGAGCCTTGATCTGCTCTTTTATTTGGGCCATTTTTTTTTCTCAGCGTGCCTGTTACTTTAAGGGGTGGAGCCTTAGGTGTTCACCAGGGCGAGCCAACCCTGTGGCTGTGTTGTGACACTACCTGTAGGGGTGAGGCCTGAGACAGAACAGTGGTGCTAGCTCTGCTCTCCTCCGGCTCCCAGTCACCTCACGCGACACCTACAAGCAAACTGGGCCCCTCCACGCAGCGCTGGTTCCCAGGTTGGTGGGCCTGTGCCGATCTAAGTCCCTGTGGTTCTCTCCAATGAACTCTGCCGTGATGCTGGGAGTTCCTCCCGCTGTCGCCTCAACACCTACAGGTGTTTTCAATCGGTGGTTTGAGGCTTTATTTCTCTGCATTGTGGGCTGTGCGGTCTGCTCTGCTCCCCAGCTTTTCCTCCCGGTCTTTCTGTGTGAGTATGACGGACTGCCCGGTCCACCAGTCTCGACCCCAGTGGGTTCAGGTCAGCCAGCCGCATGCTTCTCTGGGTGCGCCTGCTTTTCCCAGCAGCTGCAGCATTGCCCCCCGCCCCCACTCCACAAACTGCTGGCTTTCAGCTCACTCTCTGCCTGGCTCCGCCCTGTTTACTGGTCTGGATGAATGTGTCTTCCTTAACTTATTGGTTGTGGGACTTCCAAACAGTTGGATTTTCTGTCAGATCTGGTTGTTTTTTGTTTCTAAATTGATGATTTCCCTCTTTTGGTTGTGTGAGGAGGCATAGTGTGTCTACCTATGCCTCCATCTTGGCCGGAGGTCCCCAGTTTTGTTTCTGATCTAAAGAGAAACACTTTCAGTTTTTCCCTGTTCACTATGATGTTATCTTGTGTTTGTCATGTATGGCCTTTATTATATTGAGGTATATTCCTTCTATTCCTACTTTGCTAAGAGTTTTTATCTTAAATAAGTGCTGGTTTTTGTCAAATGCATTTCTGCATCTATTGATATAATTATACGATTTTTATCATTCACTTGGTTTATATGGTATTCAATATTAATTATTTTGTGGATATTGCACCAACCTTA
>PVJI01023557.1:0-23314 GCA_004026765.1 Micronycteris hirsuta
TGTTTTATCCACCTTGAGTTTATTTTTGTGTATGGTGTAAGTTGGTGATAGAGTTTTATATTTTTGCATGCAGCTGTCCAGGTGTCTAGTTGCTCTTAATATATACTTTTCAAAAGGCATAAACTACTATGAGAAACTGCCTTTAAAAATTAATTAATTCCAAAGGTCCATTTGGAAATTGAGATTAGCTGTCACGTCTTAGAAACTACAATTTGCCTGACTTTGGAGGAATAATATCTCATGAAAACTGGGCCAAAAGGTTTGAAAGTAATGAGAAATAAGTTCCATCTACACTGACAGTGAAGGAGCTGGTCTGTAGTCAGATTCAACTATAAGTTATCACAAGATTAGACCTCCCAATTAGCATTTATGATCCTCAATTTCACAGTAAGATGAGAGATTTGTACTTTGTGCTTCCAAAATGACTTGTTTGATTTTATAAATTAAAAATATTGGCCTGGCTGGTGTAGCTCAGTGGATTGAGCGCGGGCTGGGAACCAAGCAGTCCCGGTTCGATTCCCAGTCAGGGCACATGCCTGGGTTGCAGGCCAGGTCCCCAGTGAGGGCCACGTGAGAGGCAACCACACATTGCTGTTTCTCCCCCTCGCTCTCTCCTTCCCCTCTCTCTAAAAATAAATAAATAAATTAATAAATAATAAATAAGATTACTTTAAAAAATATTGTAAAACTTGAGATTCTACTTTTTAAAAATTAAAAGCAGCATGATGACCATCTAAAAAGATGAATGGAATTAGCTCTTACAAGATTTTTGAAAGAAACTAATTGCTATTTGGGACACTGTATTTTATTTTTAAGTTTCCTGAGAAGAACAACTTTTGAAAAGAAGAATAAATTTATCAGCAAAAACAACTAATTCCTGGAAATAAATTATATAGAAATTAATTCATCTCCTTACTACACTAGAGAATCTGGCTAACATGGTAAAAAGTGTCATTTAATCAACTATGGCTTATAAGTGGCAAGAAAATGTGGCCCACATGCAGGTTTCAATTATAAATCCTTTCAATAAAGACAAAGAAAAACAAAAAAGATTCTAGGACAAGGTTCTGTGGGCTAAAAGTGCTTTTCCCTGATTATTCACCAAAAAATGTAAGAAACTCTTTCTCATATATCAGATGTCTTAAGAGAACTTTATGCAGAACAGATTTATAGTCTGCATAAATTTTCTCTACCTTCATTTGTATTGCATCTAGGCTGTGATGTTAGTTGAGGTTCAAAACGTATGACTTAAATATCAGAGGTAAGGAGGTAAACTATCCATTATGCTGTAAAAAACTGGTATTTTGCGTAGGTAGTAGGCTAACCTGCTCTGTATGTACAGAGGTAGACACTCACCCAACCCTCAATTGAGCTAACTAAACGAGGACTTGAAAACTTTTCAAGCATATGCATGCTAATTATATAATGCACAAGAGCACTTGTACATGCAACAACTTATAGGAATCTTTTTATATTAGGGAAATAGCCCTTGATCTATGATTTCTATCATTTGTGTTTGACTTCATTTATAGTTCTTTTATCATATTAACTTATTTTTATTTTCATATGATAAACTTTCTTTTGTCTTGTTTTCTGCCATGTTTTCTGTTTTCTTCAATTTTTTTTAAACTTTGATCATCTGAAATTTATTTAACATGCTATGTGAAAAGGGATCTAATTTTGTTTTCCTCCTGAAAAATTGCCATTTAGTAGGACATTTTTGTTAAACAATCCTGGATTGGTACTACTGGAAATTCATTTTATTTTTATGTAATTGGCATTAAGTTGTTCCCTAGAAGAATTATTGGCCAGGACCTCTAGGTGCTTCTTGAAACTCATTCTTTAGTCAATAAAATTAGGTCATTGGCTTACATTATGATGGTTATCTTTAAGCTTATTACAGTCTAATATCCTGAAAGAGAAATCACACCTTATTTATTCTATATCACACCATAATTCGTGAATTACTTTGCACATCTTCAGCATTTAATTATAGTCACTTAAATGAACACTATAGTAGTAGAGCATATACTCAATTTATTCAAGAACATGGAGGCTATTTTGGAGGGGGGAAAGGAAGCTCAAACACAACTACATATGTAGCCATGTTTAATTTTGCATATTGTGACACAATGCCTACCCACTGTAATTAACAGGAAAATACCCACAGATTTAGTGTAATTACAATTTGAAAAAAGAGGAAGCAACAGCATAATTGAACATGTTAACAAAATGAGAGACAAATTGTTGATTATACATCCAATGGGTGGTACCTTCTTCCTTGATAGGAAATCAGACTTGTTTGTAGCTTAATTCTCTCATGTCAAAAGGTTAACTCTTAAACTGTGAATTAATTTTAAACGTTGTCAATCAATCAAGCATGGTGTCTCATATCCATTGATAGTGATTGGTTTAGGTCTGAGCATGTGACCTGATTCTGGCTAGTGAGACCTATAGGTAAGTCCACTGAATGATTGCTTAGAAAAGTTTTCTCTGATAATAACATGAAGTGAAAGAGAGGCTAGGACCATTTTCCCCTCCTCTGGTTGTTTTTGATTGTCTTGAAATTTCTAAAAAATGAAAGGAGCCCAGCTGGTGTAGCTCAGTGGATTGAGCGTGGGCTGGGAGCCAGAGGGTCCCGGTTCGATTCCCAGTCAGGGCACATGCCTGGGTTGCGGGCCAGGTCCCCGGTGGGGGCCACGTGAGAGGCAACCATACATTGCTCTTTCTCTCTCCCTTCTCCTCTCTCTGAAAATAAATAAATAAAAAATCTAAAAAAAAAAAAAAAATGAAAGGAGATAGGGATCCAAGATGGCAGAGGAGTAAGTGGAAGCTGCACTAACCTCCTAAGAGGACAAATTTCAAATTACAACTAAATTGAAGAGAATTCATCTGGAATAACCAACTGAACAAGAGCTGGAGATAAGCCTTGTAACCAGGGACAGATAGAAGAAACCACTTCACTACAATGTGACTGGCATGGAGTAATAAGGAAATGTGAGAGGGCTGGCTGGGCTCCCATGGGTAGTGGCTGAAGTGACAGAGGGATATTTCAGCAGCCACAGGGTTCTCCCTAAGAAGAATGGGGTCTAAACCTCAAGCTGGGCTCCCCAGTCTACAGCACCAGAGATGGAAAGGAGCCCAGATACTATCCAGCTGTGAAAAACAACAGGGTTTCTGTCTACAAGGGAGAGACAGCTGGAGACACAGAGAGCCCCTTAAAGGACCAAGACACACAATTTCATTTGCAGCCACTTATCCTGGGCTCTAGCAAAGGGGGAGGCAATGTGGACTAGAGATGCTTGAGGAGAGTCTGAGGATGGTGTATTTGGGGAGAGAATTGAAGGAGCAGCCTCCAGGTTCCACGTGCTGAGTCATTCACAATACTGCAGGGTCCATCTTCCTCAGGCAGAGCAGTCCCATCCAAGTGGCATCAGCCTGATGGAAAGCAATAGCCCCACCCATAGGAACTACTTTGTCCCACCCTGTGGTCCTTAAGTAAGTGCTGATTAAAAAGTGACTAGATTGACAACTGAGGAAGAGAGTTACAGATGGTGGATCACTGGTAGTCTCTAACAGCCTGCCTAGGGCTAGATTGGGACACCATCTAAAATCATCAGGGGCATATCCAGAAAGAGATGACAGTGCACCTGTACAACAACATACAAGACAAGGTGGGCAGAGTGACTCACAGTCAGTCAGCTGGAGGGAAGGACCCAACAAAGAATGACCCCAAAACAACCAAAATCCCATTATGACAAGAGAGCCCCCAAAATGGCATAAATGGCATCCCAAGAGCATCAAGATCAGGAGATCAAGGAGAATGCAACACTGAATCCCACAGTTCTCCTAACACAGAAGGTCATACCACAAAGACAGGAAGTCAAAGCAGATCAATAAAAGAAGCAAAAAAAAAAAAAAAAACAAGAAGAGTCACCTACATAGGAGACAAAGAAATAACACCCAAAAGGAAAGGTGGAATCCCCAGAAAGACTGCTAAATGAGACATTGACTTCAAAATAATGGTTATAAGGATGTTCAATTGAATCAGTGAAAACTATAAAGAACTCCAGGGAAACTACAAGGTACTTACTTTGAACTACACCAGAATGAAAAAGCACATAGAAACTAACAATAAGAGCCAGGAGGAAATAAAGAATACAGTATCTGAAATAAAGAACACAGTAGAAGGAATTAAAAGCAGCCAAGATGAATCAGAGGATTGAATCAGTGAGCTGGAAGACAAGGTAGAAATAAATTCCCAGACAGAGCAACAAAACAAAACAAAAAAAGATTTAAAAAGAACGGAGAGGGCTTACGGGAGCTACAAGGCAATATGAAATGCAATAAAATCCACATCATAGAGATACCAGAAGGAGAAGAAGAGGAGCAAGGGGTAGAAAACCTGTTTGAAAAAGTAATGACAGAAAACTGCCCTAACTTGATGAGAGAAAAAGTCACACAAGTCCAGGAAGCACAAAGGTTCCTAATAAAGACAAACCCAAAGAGGTCCACTCCAAGACACATCATAATGAAAATGGCAAAATTTAAAAACAAAGAGAGAATCTTAAAGGCAGCAAGGAAAAAACAGGTAGTAACATACAAGGGAGCCCCGATAAGGTGATCAGTTGATTACTCAACAGAAACACTACAAGCCAGAAAGGAATGGCAAGAAATATTCCAAATAATGAAAAGCAAAGGCCTGCACCCAAGACTAGGGTGTTTATCCAGTAAGGTTCTCATTTAAAATAGAAGGCAAAATAAGGAGTTTCCCAGACCAAAAAAAAAAAAACTAAAAAAATACACTTCCACCAAACCAGCATTGCAAGAGATGCTAAAGGGACTATTTTAAGAAGATGAAGAAAAAGAGAGAGATGGAGAAGAACACAAGAACAAAGGGAAAAATGGCAATGAATAAGTACCTATCAATAATAACCTTAAATGTAAATGGATTAAATGCTCCAATCAAAAGACAAAGTGTAGTTGAATGGATAATAAAACATGACCCATATATATACTGTCTGTAAGAGACCCACCTCAGCATAAAAGATCAAAAGAGACTGCAAATGAAAGGATGGAAAGAATTATTCCAAGCAAATGGACATGAAAAAAGGCTGGGGTAGCAATACTTATATCAGACAAAATAGATTTCAAAACAAAGGCCAAAAAAAGTCAAAGAAGGACACTACACAATACTTAAGGAAATAACCCATCAAAAAGATATAACCCCTGGGTTGCAGGCCAGGTCCCCAGTGGGAGCCATGTGAGAGGCAACCATACATTGCTATTTCTCCCTCTCTTTCTCCCTCCCTTCTCCTCTCTCTAAAAATAAATAAATAAAATCTTAAAAAAATATATATATAACCCTTGTAAAAATACGGGGTCAGGCAAAAGTAACACCTGCTTGAGTGTGGTTGGTAGGGTAATAATATGGATGTCATAACTTATAGTTTTAATTTGAATATTTCATCTAAAATGTCATACGGTGTGCTTGAGTGTAACATGTTTATATTACAGAATTACATGCCTATGATTTTGTAATGAAAAAAGGGCATTATTTATGCTGAACACTGTGTACCCAACATAGAAGCACCCAATATATATAAGGAACATATTGGAGAACATCAAGAAAGATACTGACGGCAACACACCAATAGTAGATGATTTCAACACTCTATTGTCAATAATGGGTAGGTCTTCCAAGCAAAGATCAACAAGGATATTGTTGCACTGAACAACACTCTAGATCAAATGGCCTTAATTGATATATACAGAACCCTTCACCCAAAAGAAGCAAAATACACATTCTTTTCAAATGTACATGGAACATTTTCAAAGATAGACCACACGGCAGAACACAAAACAAGCCTCAACAAACTCAAGAAAATTGAAATCACATCAAGCATCTTCTTGGATCACAATGCCTTGAAACTAGAAACCAACTTCAAGGAAAAAATTCAAAAACATTCGAATTCATGGAGACTAAATAACACGCTATTAAATAATGAAGGGGTTAACAATGAGATCGAGGAAAAAAACAAGTTTCTGGAAACAAATGGAAATGAACACACAACATCCCAAAACATATGGGACACAGCAAAGGCAGTCCTGAGTGGGAAGTTCATAGCAATACAGGACTACCTAAAAAGGATAGAAAAAATCTCAAATAAACAACCTAATCCTACATCTACAAGAACTATAGGAACAACAACAAACAAAGCCAGGAGAAAATAGAATGAAGGAAATAATCAAGAAAAGAGCAGAATTAAATGACATAGAGACTAAAAGAACTGTTCACAGGATCAATAAAACCAAGATCTATTTTTTTTGAAAAGATAAATAAAATTGATAAACCTTTAACCAGACTCATCAAGGGAAAAAAAAGGCCCAAATAAATAAAATCAGAAATTAAATAGGAGAAATTACAATCAATACCACAGAAATACAAAGGATTGTAAGAAATTACAACAAACAACAATATGCCAAGAAATTTGACAACTTAGGCAAACTGGAGAAATTTCTAGAAACATATAATCTTCTAAAACTGAATCAAGAAGAAGCAGACAGCCTGAATAGACTGATAACAACTAGTGAAATTGAAGCACAGCACCCATTTTTTATAGAACCACTTAGCAAAGTGGGAATAGAGGGAGCATTCCTCAACATAATAAAGGCCATATAGGAGAAACCTACAGCCAACATCATATTCAATGGGCAAAAACCAAAAGGTTTCCTAAGATCAGGAACAAGACAAGGATATCTGCTTTCACCACTTTTATTAAACATAGTATTGGAAGTTCTAGCCATGGTGATCAGACAAGAAAAAGAAATAAAGGCATCCAAATTGGAAAGGAGGAAGCAAAGCTGTCATTGTTTACAGATGACATGATAGTATATACAGAAAATGGCTCCAGCAAAAAACTACTTAACATAACAACTGAATTTGGCAAAATAGCAGGATACGAAGTCAATATTCAGAAATCAAAGGCATTTTTGTACACCAACAATGAAATACCAGAAAGAGAAACTAGGGGAAAAAATCCATTTACTATAGCAACAAGAAAAATAAAGCACTTAGGAATAAACATAACCAAGGAGGTAAAATATCTGTACTTGGAAAACTACAGAACACTGAAGAAATTAAGGAAGATACCAAAAAATGGAAACATATACCATGTTCAGAGATTGGAAGAAGTAACATCATCAAAAT
This sequence comes from Micronycteris hirsuta, assembly GCA_004026765.1. NCBI lineage: Eukaryota > Metazoa > Chordata > Mammalia > Chiroptera > Phyllostomidae > Micronycteris > Micronycteris hirsuta. The sequence continues at coordinate 7,211 of PVJI01023557.1, forward strand.
GTCCATACTACCCAAAGCAATATATACATTTAACACAATCCATATTAAAATACCAATGACATATTTCACAGATTTAAAACAAATATTTCAAAAATGTATGGGGAACCATAAACAACCCCAAATAGCTGGAAAAATCTTGAAAAAGAAGAACAAAATAGGAGGGATCACAATATCTGATATCAAATTACAAGGCCACTGTAATCAAAACAGTCTAGTACTGGTATAAGAACAGACACAGATCAATGGAACAGAATAAAGAACCTCAAAATAAATGCATGTCTTTATGATCAATTAATATTCGACAAATGGGGCAGAAGCCTAAAATGGAGTAAAAAAGCCCTTTCAACAAATGGTGTTGGGAGATCAGGACTGGTACATGAAAAAAAAAAAATGAAACTAGAAAATGAAAACAAATTGAATCCAACTTACACCATACACCAAAATAAACTGAAGATGGATAAAAGATTTAAATATAGCCCCGCTGGTGTGGCTCAGTGGATTGAGTGCGGGCTGGGAACCAGAGGGTCCTGGTTCGATTCCCAGTCAGGGCACATGTCTGGGTTGTGGGCCAGATCCCCAGTGAGGGCCATGTGAGAGGCAACCATACATTGCGCTTTCTCCCCTCCCTTCTCCTCGCTCTGAAAATAAATAAATAAAATCTTTAAGAAAAAAAAAGACTTAAATATAAATCATCACACCATAAAATTCCTAGAGGAGAACAAAGGCAAGAAATTTTGAGATATCCCACACAGCAATATTTTCACCAATATATGCCCTAGAGCAAAAGAAATAAAGGGAACAATAAACAAATGGGACTATATCAAGTTAAACATCTTCTGCACTGCTAAAGAAAATATTATCAAAATGAAAAAGGAACCAACCATATGGGAAAACACATTTGCCAATGATACCTTGGACAAAGGTTTGATCTCCAGAACATGTAAAGAACTCACACAACTCAACAGCAGGAAGACAAACAATCCAGTTAAAAAATGGGCAAAAGACCAGAGACAGACACTTCTCCAAGGTGGACATACAGAGGGCCCATAGACATATGAAAGGATGCTCAGCATCACTATCCATCAGAGAGATGCAAATTAAAACCACAATGAGATACAACTTCACAGCAGTCAGAATGGCCATCATTAATAAGTCAACGATCAATAATTGCTGACAAGGATGTGGAGAAAAGGGAACCCTAGTGCACCGTTGGTTGGAATGCAGACTGGTGAAGCCACTGTAGAAAACAGTATGGAATTTCCTCAAAAAACTAAAAGTGGAACTTCATTTTGATCCAGCAATTCTACTGCTGGGATTATGCCCTAGGAATCCTGAAACACCAATTCCAAAGAACCCATGCACCCCAGTGTTCATAGCAGCATTACTTACAATATCCAAATGCTGGAAACAGCTTAAGTGACCATCAGTAAATGAGTGAATCAAAAAACTGTGGTAAATTTACACAGTGGAATACTACACAGCAGAAAGAAAGAAGGAACTCCGACCTTTCATGACAGCATGGATGGAACTAGAGAGAATTATGCTAAGTGAACTAAGCGAGGTGACAAAAGACACATACCATACAATCTCACCTATAAGAGGAACCTAATAAATAAAATAAACAAATGAGCAAAATAGAACCAGAGGCATGGAAAAAAGGGACAGACTGACAATGACTAAAAGGGTGAGGGGAGAAGGGTTATAGGAAAAAAAGGGGGGAAGTGTCAAGGAACAGGTATCAATGATCCATGGGCATGGACAACAGGATGGGGATTGATTGTGGGAGGAGAGAGTTTTGGGGCAGGGCAGAGCAATATGGGACAATAAATATTGGAACAACCTTTACAGAATGACAATAAAAAATAAAAGTAAAAATAAAAGATGAAAAGGGCCTAGGTCCATAAGGATATTGTTGAACTACTAAATCAACCAACTCTGGAACTTCCTTAATGTCAGACTTGTTATTACCTGTGGAATTAAACCCCTTTTGTTTAAGTGAGATACATGAAGTTGGACTTTCCTTACTCACAGTTGAAAGCATCGTAACTTCTATCTACAATATAGTGAATAAGAGCACAGACTTTTGATCAAATCAGTAAACGAATGGATCAAAAAACTATGGTACATTTACACAATGGAATTCTATGCAGCAGAAAGAAGGAAGGAGCTCCTACCCTTCATGACAGCATGGATGGAACTGGAGAGCATTATGCTAAGCAAACTAAGACAGGCAGTGAAAGACAAATACCATATGATCTCGCCTTTAACAGGAGCCTAATCAAAAAAACAAAAAAACAAGCAAAATATAACCGAAGACACGGAAATTGAGAACAGGCTGACAGTGACCAGAGGAGAGAGAGGAGGGAGTTTTAGGGGGAAAGGGTGAAGGGTTTGCAGGAGCAATTATAGAGGACACATGAACAATAATGGCAGGGGGCGGGGTTGGAGGCGGGAGGAAGGTGGGGAGGGCTGGGCGGTTGGGCTGGGGTGGGGGAAAAAGGCAGAAAACTGTACTTGAACAATTAAAAAATAAATTTAAAAAAATTTTAAATCCTAGCTTCACTACTTGCTACTTTTTATATTGAGATAGAAATAAACTTTTATTGGACTTCTGGCCAAGATGGAGGCGTAGGTGGACACACTGCACCACTGCTCACAACCAGAGAGGATACACAACAAGTTGAATAGCAAAACAAACAACCAACATGGACAGAGAATAGAATTGAGTGGAAATCTGACACCCAAGAAGTTAGAGAGGACATTCATACACACCAGTAAGCAGGGCGGAGCCGGGTGGAGAGCAAGCACAGGAGAAGGCAGTTTGCCCAGGGAGACTCACTATGGACTAGCGGCCCGAGCAATCAGTGAAGCCTGCAGCCGGTGCACCCAGAGAGACTGGTGGACTAGGAAGTCCCTCTTTCAGGCGCAGATAGACTGGAAAAAGGAGCTGGGAAGCGGAGCAGACCACGCGGCCCACCACCGCAACCCACCATCGTGGGGGGAAAAAAGGCCCGGACCACCTGTTGAGAGCACCTGAGGAGGTTGAGGTGGCTGGAGCAGCTCCCAGCCTCACAGGAAATCTTATTGGGGCAAGGGTGATTGGGAGCCAGCGGTAAGCGGAGCAAGTGCCATTGCTCCCTCCCAGGCCCCACCCCCAAAGGAAGCGTCACAACACAATGAAGTAGGTTACCCCGCACCTGCGAACACCTAAGGTTCCATCCCTTAAAGTAACAGGTGCGCCAAGGGGGGGAAAATGGCCCAAATGAAAGAACAGAACAGAGCTCCAGAAAGATTACAACTAAGGGACGAGGAGATAGCCAACCTATCAGATGCACAGTTCAAAACACTGGTAATCAGGATGCTCACAAAATTGGAAGAAAGATGGATTCAAATAAATGAACAAATGAAGGATACGCTAAAGAAAATGAGGGAAAATGTGCAGGGAACCAATAGGGAAGAGAAGGAAACTGGGACTCACATCAACGGGGTGGACCAGAAGGAAGAAACAAGAATTCAGAAAAATGAGGAGAGGCTTAGGAACCTCTGAGACTTCTGTAAATGACCCAACATCCGGATCATAGGGCTCCTAGAAGAAGAGGAAGACCAAGTAATTTAACTTTTATTTGAACAGATAATGAAGGAGAATTTCCCCAATCTGGCAAAGGAAATAGACTTCCAGGAAGTCCAGGAAGCGCAGAATCCCAAACAAGCGGGACCCAAAGAGGAACACACCAAGGCACATCATAATTACATTACCCAAGACTAAAAATAAGGAGAGAATCTTACAAGCAGCAAGAGAAAAGGAGACAGTTACCTACAAAGGAATTCCCATAAGACTGTCAGCTGATTTCTCGAAGGAGACCTTCCAAGCAAGAAGAGGCTGGAGAGAAGTATTTCAAATTATGAAAAGCAAGGACCTACACCCAAGAATACTCTATCCAGCAAAACTTTCATTTAGAATGGAAGGGCAAATAAAGTGCTTCTCAGATAAGGTCAAGTTCAAGGAGTTCATCTGTTAAAGGGATTTATATAAGGTATGGAGAGATATCAACAGGGGAATGGGAGGGAGAGGGAGGAGGAAAAAGTGCAGAGAAAAAGTAGCATAAACAGTAGGTAGAAAACAGACAGGGGGAGGTTAAGAATAGTATAGGAAATATAGAAGCCAAAGAACTTATGTGTATGACCCATGGACAAAAACTAAAGAGCAGGGAATGGAGGGGATGTGGGGCTGAGGGGAATAAAGGGGGGGAAATGGGACAACTGTAATAGCATAATCAATAAAATATATTTTAAAAATTTTTTAAAAGAAATAAACTTTTATTTAGTTTTTTCTATCTAGTTTTGTTTTCTTGTTTTTGTTTGTTTTTATTGTTGTTCAACCACAGTTGTCCCCATTTTCCCCCACCATTCCACTTCACCCCACTCACTCCCATCTTCCACACTCAATCCTACCCCCATTGGCTTTGTCCATGGGTCCTTTATTCATGTTTCTTGACAACCCTTTTGCTTCTATTCAACTGAAATTAATCCCAATTGAGTTCGTTAACAAATAAAACAGATAATCACGGTCAAGAATAAAAGATACATAGATACATTAAACACTGTATTTTTGTTTAGAAACAGAATTGGATTATGACTTCAGAGGAGCATGAGCCCTCAGCGGATGGGGAATTCTGTATGTTCCAAAAGCCCCAGTTTATGTCAGCAGAAGGTGGACAGCAGAGTCACAAGGTATAAACATACTCATTAAGGTCATACCTTTAGCTGAGTGGTTTCTGACACAAGTAATTTTAAGCTAAAAAAAAACAAGCAGGCAAATATAATTTTAATAATCTTTATCTTTATGTATACAAAAAGTATTATTTAAATATGCAGTCAACATTTTATAATTAATGAGATATTTTACTTTTTTATGTTGCTATAATAAATATCTTGTATGTTCTTTTTATGTCTCTATATATTATATTTATTTTTTTATTGCTGTTCAAGTACAGTTGTCCCCATTTTCATCACACCACACCCCACCCGCCCCAAACATCTCTGCCTCCCACCCTCAAACCTACCCCTCTTTGGCTTTGTCTATGTGTTCTTTACACATGTTTCTTGATGGCCCTTCACCTATTATCCCTCTCCCCCCTTCTCTCTAGTAACTGTCAGTTTGTACTAAGTCCTAAAATCCTATGTATATTTACATTTTCAACCCATATCAACTTGGACTGACCACATGTCAGGTGACTAATAGCCATGTGTAGCTATTAGCTACCACACTGGATAGTGCAGAGCTGAAATATTGCTCAAATATCTATTATAGCCTCCCACTGATATGTGAGAAAAATAATAACAACTAAATTTAGACTATGAATCACATTACAATCTAAGGAAGGTTTTTATATTTTATTTGCTAAACTTCAAAACAATAATCTATGGCAATAGTATCACAAATATTATTTTTTCTATCTCACCAGTTAGAGAACATAATAATTTAAGATCTTTATACGTTGAGACCATAATCCTAGTAATAAACTTGAACCAAGGATTTCTATCCAGAAATTAGTCTACCTCAGAGAAATTAAATGAATTGCCAGAGATAGCCAGCATGTCAACTGCAAAATGTGAGTTAAAATCTGGGCAATTTTGACTCCCAAACCAACACTCTTACTACTACAACAATGGAGAGGCTCTCATACATGTATGTATACAAAGTCTCTTCAGCCTCTTTTTCCCCAAAATTGGTCTGAAAAACAACACTAATTGTGTCACTAGCCAGTGGGTTGTTCTTTGTTGAAGTACTGACCATGGCTATTAAAAAACCAATGTAGACTTCTAGCCAAGATGAAGGATTAGGTACATATATTTTGCCTCCTCGCACAAGAAGAAGGACGATGACAAATTTAAAAACAAGAAACAACCATAACTGCCAGAAAATTGAACTGTATGGAAGTCTGACACCAAAGAGTTAAAGAAACATTCATCTAGACTGGTAGGACAGGTGGAGAGGGCAGACGGGGTGGAGAGGATGCACCACAAGCCAGAGGATGGAGGACCAGGTGGGTGAAGAAGCAGCTGGCAGCTGGACAGTCCCACATTCACATGCAGATAAACCAGGAGGAACAACTGGGAAGTGAGACAGGCCACACAACCCAGGGTTCAAGCGCAGGGAACTAAAACCTCAAAACCTCTGACTGAAAAAACCTGTAGGGGTTGCAGCAGCAGGAGAACCTCCCAGCTTCACAGGAGAATTCATTGAGACCCACAGAATTCTAGAACATACATAAGCCCACACACCCAGGAATCAGCATCAAAAGGGCCCAATTTGCTTTTGGGAAGCAAGAGAAGTGACTGAAAGCTGGCTGAGAACACAGCAAGCAGCATTGTTCCCTTTCAGACCCCTCTGCCACATACAGTGCCACATTGCACTGATGTGGGCTGCCTCATCCTGGCAAATAACTCAGGTGCCACCCCTTACAATGTAACAGGTGCGCAAGACAAAAAATATGGCCCTAATGAAAGAACAGATCAGAGCTCCAAAAATAGAATTAAGCAATGTAGAGATAGCCAACACATCAGATGAAGAATTCAAAACATTGGTAATCAGCATGCTCACAGAAATCGTTAAATATGGTCACAAAACAGAGGAAAAGGTGAAGGCTATGCAAAGTGAAATAAAGAAAAATATACAGGGAACCAACAGTGAAGGGAAGGAAACCGGAACTCAAACCAACAATTTGGAGCAGAAGGAAGAAATAAACATTCAACCAGAACAAAATGAAGAAACAAGAATTCAAGAAAATGAGGAGACTTTCTGCCAAGACGGAGGCATAGGTAGACACACTGTGCCTCCTCAAACAACCAAAGGAAGGGCAACAACATATTTAAAAACAAAAAACAACCATGACTGACAGAAAATTGAACTGTATGGAAGTCTGACAAGCAAGGAGTTACAGAGGAAACATTCATCCAGACAGGTAGGAGGGGCAGAGAGGGGCAGCTGGGTGTAAAGGACTCATGTCATAGCAGTGGTTGGAGGATGGGGTAAGGCAGTACCTTGTGGACTGGGCGGTCCCACATTCCTACACAGACAAACAGGGAGGAGCAACTGGGGAGTGAGATAGACTATGCAACCCAGGGTTCCAGCGTGGGGAAATAACGCCTCAAAGCCTCTGACAGAAAACACCTGTGGGGGTTGAGGTGGCAGTGGGAGGAACTCCCAGCCTCACAGGAAACTTCATTGGAGAGACCCACAGGATCCTAGAACATACACAAACCCACCCACCCAGGAATCAGCACCAGAAGGGCTGAATTACATTGTGGGTAGAGGAGGATGTGACTGAAAACCGGCAGACAGTGGACCAAGCAGCACTGTTCTCTCTCAAACCCCTCCCTGACGTATAGCATCACAACACAACAATATGGGTTTCCCTGCCCTAGTGGACACCTAAGGCTCTGCCCCTCACTATGTAACAGGTGCGCTGAGACAAGAAAAAAATGGCCCAAATGAAAGTACAGATCAAAGCTCAAGAACGAACACAACTAAGTGATGAAGGGATAGCCATCTATCAGATGCACAGTTCAAAACACTGGTAATCAGGATGCTCACAGAATTGGTTGAATATGTTCACAAATTAGAGGAAAAAAATGGAGGCTATGAAAAGTGAAATAAAGGAAAATGTACAGGGAACCAAGAGCGAAAGGAAGGAAACCAGGGCTCAAATCAACAATTGGGAGCAGAAGGAAGAAATAAATATTCAACCAGAACAGAATAAAGAAACAAGAATTCAAAAAATGAGGAGAGGCTTAGGAACCTCCAGGACAACTTTAAATATTCCAACATCTGAATCATAGGGATGCCAGAAGGAAAAGAGGATGAGCAAGAAATTGAAAACTTATTTTAAAAAAAATAATGAAGGAGAACTTCCCCAATCTGGTGAAGGAAATAAACTTGCGGGAAGTTCAGGAAGCTCAGAGAGTCCCAAAGAAGTTGGACCCAAGGAGGAACACACCAAGGCACATCATAATTACATTACCCAAAATTAAAGATAAGGAGAGAATCTTAAAAGCAGCAAGAGGAAAGGAGACAGTTACCTGCAAAGGAGTTCCCATTACATTATCAGCTGATTTCTCAAAAGAAACCTTGCAGGCAAGAAGGGGCTGAAAAGAAGTATTCAAAGTTGTAAAAGGCAAGGACCTACATCCAAGATTACTCTATCCAGCACAGCTATCAGTTAGAATGGAAAGGCAGATAAAGTGCTTCCCAGATAAGGTCAAGTTAAAGGAGTTCATCATCACCAAGCCCTTATTATATGAAATATTAATGAAACTTATCTAAGAAAAAGAGGATCAAAACTGAATATTAAAATGACAACAAATTCACAACTATCAATGACTGAACCTAAAAAAAAGAAAAACAAAAACAAACTAAGCAAACAACTAAAATAAGAACAGAATCTCAGAAATGGAGATCACATGGAGTATTATCAGTGGGGAGGAGGCAGGGAGAGAATGGGGGAAGAGATACAGGAAATAAGAAGCATAAATGGTAGATTAAGCATAAATGGGGAGGTTAAGAATAGTATAGGAAATGGAAAAGCCAAAGAACTTACATGTGTGACCCATGAACTAAGGGGGAGGGTGAATGCTAGTTGTGGGGATGCAGGGTGGAGGGTAATGAAGGGGAGAAAAATGGGACAACTGTAATAGCATAATCAATAAAATATTTTTTTTAAAAGTGATGTAATTTACACCCCTCTCCTCTCATTTATATGACACAATCATCACAGGAATGTTTTAATGATTTATTTGGGTTTTTTTTATATTTTTTATGGCAAGAACAGGCACCTGTAATTTGCAGATGAAGGATTTGAGACAAATTGCTAAAAGTATCTTTTGAAAAAGTAAAAGGCACACAACTAAACATAGTGTGACCGTATTTTTGCAAAACAATCATTGAAAAATGCCTTTTAATTATATATTTGAATTAACCTAATATATGTATTATATGTTTTTTATAATTATAATAGCATGCTGAAGAAAACAGCGAATTATTACATTGGGATTGAAAGAACTATGTGATAGAGGGTAAGAGACAAGTAAGAAAGGAAGAAGCAAATAAAAAATAAGAAATTTAAAAAACTGCATGTATAATAAGACTCTGCTTACATAAAATAGTAAGCTTATGTACATGTGGGGTAGATGTATAGATATATAATCTCTTTAAAGACATCATATAAATAGTTTATAGTTAAGAATTAGTCACCAGCATGATTGATTAGCTTTTTTAAAAATTAAAGCACTGAGAATAATTTGTTGAGATTTCAGGAACATAAATTTTTAATATATTCCATGTCATTCAATAGTTACTTGAGCATATAAATTCCATAGACTGAGATATAGTCAGGAGGAAACATTTATTGACCCCTTACTAAGTGCCAAGTACAGGTGCTAGGGACACAATAGTGATCAAGACCAAGTTCCTGCCCTCAAAGAGTTTACATTCCAATGTGAGGAGACAGGCAGTAAACACAGTAAACCAATTACAATAATTTTCTGAAAGTTTAAGTGTACTGGGGAAACATAGTAACAATTTGGTCTAGGTGTATAGCACTGAAAATTATGAGATGTGGTCAGACTTGGGATATAGAAATTTGGAAATGCAGGCAACTATAATTACTGGTGGATTCAATATGGATAGTGAGGGGGAAAAGAGGATTCAAGAATAACTTTCATGTTTTGGGCCTGAACTACCACAGGTAGATGATAATACCATTCAGTGATACGTGGAAGGATTGAGAAAAGAAAGGAGTTTTTTTCTTTTTGAGAAAACTAAGAGTTCTGTCTTAATTACGTTTGGTTAAAGAAGGCTGAAAGATACCCAAGTGAAATATTGTGTAAGCAGTCTGATATGATTCTGATGCTCAGGATGTAAGAGGGCTGAAAAACTAAACTCTGGACGCTCCCCATCTCTGGGTGCTTTGGAAATGTGGTAAAGAAATGGAGCTGGCAAACCTAAGCAGAATTTGAGGGAGCAAATTCATCAAGAACACAAGCCAAGAGCAATGGAGAAGGAAAGACAGATTACATTGGCTATAAATACAGTCAAGTGATAGAAAAATGAGGTATACTGCCCTGGCTGGTGTAGCTCAGTGGATCCAGCACGGGCTGGGAACCAAAGGATCGCAGGTTCGATTCCCAGTCAGGGCACATGCCTGGGTTGCAGGCCAGGTCCCCAGTGGGGGCACGTGAGAGGCAACCACACATTGATGTTTCTTTTTCTCTCTCTCTTTCTCCCTCCTTCCCCCTCTCTAAAAGTAAATAAATATATTTTTAATTATTTTATTGTTCTTGAATTACAGTTGTCTGCATTTTCTCCCCTCCTACCCTCCCCACCCCATCCAACCCTACCTCCCTCCCTTGGTTTGTCTATGTGCCCTTTAAAATAAAATCTTTAAAAAAAAAAGAGAGAGAGAGAAACAAGTTAATGGAACTTAAAAAAAAAAGAAAAGAAAAATGAGGTATATCTTGTCGATTGTGCCTATTTTCTCCAGGAAATATAAGACCAAGTTATTGGTGGGAAGGAAGAAAGAAAAATCAGTGTTTGAGATTGGAGGGGAGAAGAGAAGGTATGAAATAGTCATCTAGTGGGAATGAAGGTAAATTTACTTGAAAAATGAAATAGGATTTTCTGACATTGTTCAGTGCTTTTGAGATCTGGAGTCATAAATCTGAAGCAAGGCCAGTGAGGATTGTAGTGTGATTGCTATCCAGCACTGTTCAGCTGCTCTGGTACAGAGCCAAAGTTTGGTCAAGTGCATACAATGGAGGTGTAGAAGGTCAAAAGAGTTAAAGCTGTCAGCAAAGGAATGGTTATAGTGCCCAAACATGGGCTCTAAGTTGGGTGAAAAGGGGAGAAAGAACATTAAGAGGTTACAAATAGCAAAAATGTGGAACAGTCTGTTGATAAGAAGTCTTTAAGAACTAGAATTATCAAAGTAAGAATATGACAGCTAGGAGTTAGCTGGCTGGAATGCAAAGTTAGGGAGGAAAATGCAATGTTGAGAATCTTACAGTTACTAATGATACCAGGTTTGGATATAAATAAGTACATGAGTCAGGAAGGCAGGAAAGATGGAAAGGAGGAAGAGATTCCTAGAGCTAAGAAAGCCAAGCAGCTGAGAGTCCAGCAGAGCAACAAGAGAAGTGGAAGAAAGAGGGCAATGGTTACAGTCATCCAGTGAGAGGAAGCAGCTGGGACAAAGGTAGACAGTGCCAGGAGATGGAATAATTGTAAGATCTGAAGTCATAAGATTTAAAAAAAAAAAAAAAACCCTAGGAGTTTGAAAAGAGAAGGAAATGAAGATTCATAGGCAATGAGAAAACATAAGAGGCTAACTATTTGCCTCCAGGCCCCAAAGTTCACAAAGAGTATGAGAGAAAACACAGCTACCTCTGGAGGAATAGCAGACAAAGGGGTGTCTAGAAAAGCTGGTGTCACCTGAACAAGAATATGTTGGGAACAATCGAACAAGGGGTGGAGGATGTTAAGCAGTTTACAGGTGACCAACCCTGAGTTCCCAAGGGCAGAGTGGGAGAGTTTGGGTGGAGAGGGAGAGGCAGGCAGGAGAGAGCATCAGAACAGGGTATGTTCAGAGGAATAACAGGAGAGTTTTTGAAATAATGGATAATCTGGGAGGCTTTGTCTTTTAATAGCAAGGCAAAGTAAGCAGAGGTGTGAGGCTTGTTGGAATTGGTTCTTGGAATCTTCGAGCATTCAGCTCATGCCATGGGAAGCAACATTGGCTTCTCAGAGCCCTCAGTGGCTCCTGCCCACAGCTGAGGAGGTCAAAGTAGTGTGTTCAGGTACCAGCTGTCCTTTGTATATAAATGCTTTTTTCCTCATCAAAAAAACAAAAAACAAGGGCTATTTCCTATGCTATACCTTACATCACCATGACTATTTTGTAACTACCAAGATGTACTTCACAATCTCTTCACCTTTTCTTTTTTTATTGTTGTTCAAGCACAGTTGTCTCCATTTTCCCACCGCTACTTTCACCCCTCATCCACCCCCACCACCCACCTCCCACCCTCAATCCTTCCCCCTTTTGGCTTTGTCCATAGGTCCTTCATACATGTTCCTTGATGACCCTTCCCTTTCTTTCCCCTGTTACCTCCCTTTTTCCTCCCCTCTGCTTACTGTCAGTATTGTAATAACTATGTATGATGCCAGGTGGGTACTGGAAATACGTGAGAGAATGCTTTGTAAAGTATATGATTATCTAACCCTATGTTGTACGCCTACAACCAAAGTGAAATATTGAAGTGAACTGTAATTAAAAAATAACTTAAAAAAATTTTTTAAACCCACAAAAAAAGAAACAAGGCAATAACCTAGGGTTTCAGAGGCTGAAATAGAAATAAGGAAATACTAAGGAACAAGTTCCAGGGCAACATGGCTTTTTATATGTACAAACTGAATTAATTTGCAATATAAGAAAGGAAAAGGGAAGGGGAATAGAAAGGAAGAGGAGGAGAAGACAAAAACAAATTTCCCTAAAGCCCAATGCTATTTGTTCTTCTCAAATAGGTAGTCTGGGAGGAGCCTGGGCTACAAGGTGAATAAATCATGTACTTTCTCCAGACTGTATCCATTATGACCCATTTGAGGCAAATTTTCTGTACATTTGTTACTACTTATATATAAAATCTGTAAATTTTCAAATGCAAAAGTAAATATCAAAGACTTGTCACTAAATTTGGAAAGGGGAGGTCAAAATAAATGACCAAAAACAACACATAAAAGTATGGTATCCATATTTTAATTAAGTAAATAATTTCCTTTAATAAAAAATTTAATTGACCATCAATTTTATGTTTTAAGTAATATAATGAGAACTCTTATATTTATGTGAAACAAAATAGTTTTCCAAATGAAAAGGTCACGCATTTCAATAGTTAATTTTTCTGACTTTTTCTAATTATCAGAGCAATGCATGTGGAAAATAAGAAATAATAAAGTCCCAGTATGGTAATATTATAGTGTACTACAGGAAAAGTGAGAAAGAAGTCTCTTGGGAAAAGTCAATAAATAGGTAGCTTAATAAAATGATATTATATTTATGTTCCTACCTAGGCCAAAATTTTTTAAAATTTGGAAATGCAAAAGTTAACTTTAAAGACAGTTTATTTTCTAAAGATGATTTTACTCAACAGTTGCCAAATAATTATATTTACAGCAATACATGGTCATGAAAATGTCCTGAAGTTGGAGGAGCCCACCAGCTGCCCTGCACACAACTTGAAATCAGAATGACCGAAGGCTTCCAGCCACGCGCTGCCAGGCTCACGTCATCACTGCTGTTGTGAGAAGCAAGCTGCAGACCCCAGAGCTGATTCCTGATATCCTTAACACAGTAAATAGTTTTGCCAAAAGATGCTCACACTCTAACATATGCACAACTAGTTTTTCATATAGAGGACTTGGAAAGGAATTTATGCCACTAGTTAGCATTAGGGATGTTGTTCTTTTGAAGTATTAAACCAAACACATTTCTCATAAGCCAAGTTACTACAGCTCAGGCAAAACCCAATTACAAAAAGCAACTGACCACCTATTATGTGAAACAAACAGGTAAATTCCTCTTTTAAAAATTTGGGGAGTTCACAAACTTCTAAAGGGGACAGATAAAATCCAAGTAATTAGGAACTCATGCGATTTCAGTAGACTTGGCATTCTATAACTATATATTCTCTTAACCGGTTGGTAGGTGAGTCGGACTTATTGCTGGTTAGAAAAATTGAATGGACTAATGAATGTGAATTGACCATGTAAGGGGAGAACACTTAAACTTCAAGAGATGGAGGGCATTTTAAATTTTCATCCTCAAAGTATCTAAACAAAGTCAGGACTCCTATGAATAAGAACTGCACTTGAAAAGCCAGTCAACATCACACTCTCCATTGGGCAGCTGTCGTATAAGCATGAACTCAGTCTTTCTTTCCTCTGTTCCCCCTCTCTCCATGGCTATGTATGACCAACAAGGCCACAAGTCCCAAGTTTGCCTGATCTCCTGGGTCTGCAGATTACCATTGTTTATTTGAATCAAGCTCTTAGTATCCCTACTCCAAATTCCAGTCTTAGCTTGGGTTTGACATCTATCCATGGTCCAACCAACCATAGCAAGGAAGTTAAAGTCATGTAAGGCATGGGACCACTCCTTCCAAGGGTTAGAGAAAGACAGACTCCCTAAGGAAAGAGTGTATATAGGGAAGAGACAGTTGGAATCTCTACCACAAAAGCATTCATTCTTCATGATCCCATGTGTCCCAATCTATGCACTTGGGAAGCTCCCAGCACATCACAGCATTTGTCAATGACTAGTTAAGGAGTGAACACACAGTGGCAGCAATCAGCCTGGGCACCGCTTTGAGAGAGTAATAAAAGGCCTCTGTCATATGATTGCATGTTAATTAGGCTGCGTGAGGTCACAGAAGTCTCCCATTTGGACTCTTGCTAATGGTATGAAACTTTTGCCACATACCCTATAATAATCCCAATGAGAAGTCAAATATCCCACATTCCCAGGTGTGTCTTCTTAAAAGCAAACAAGAAAAAATAAATAGCTTTGCTACAAGCAGAAAAAAATTACACACATTTACTGTTACATGTGTGTAGAGTAAAAACAAATAGGTGTCATTGTTTAGTGAGTGACTTCATATATTCTTTGATTCTGAATATATCTGCTCAGCTGCCTGAGGTCCATTTTTCTTCCTATTAGAGTCTGCATTCCCTCTCAAGACCCAAAATATTTTTCTCTTTCCTGTCCCTCTTGATCTCTGTTGTGTTTGACAACTCTAGCTGAAAGTCTTTTCTGATTTCCAGATCCATAGAGATCCCTGGGTGCTCTTTGAGCAATTATTCATTAGGGCCCAAAGCCACCTTCCTCCACAATGTAAACCAAACACCTTGTTCCTTTATTCACTACTGTTCTTATTCACTGGTGGTACTATACATTCATTACCAACAATAATAGTGGGAGTAATTAAGCACCTGGTACTGGCCTGAATAATAATTGAAATGGGAAATTTCATGTTTTGTCTTTAATTTACTGGTACTTGGTGTTAGCAGATCAATATCATCATAAAGAGCTCTGAAATTATTTTGTTAAAACAAGTGGGATTATCATATTCTACTCTTCTTCCTAAACATTCAAGCAAAAAAAAAAAAACTTTAAACTATTGGACCAAATGAGAGAATAAGAAGTTTTTTAATAATGACACACACAATGAAAAAAAGTATGAGAATAAGTATTAGACACAGTATCAAGAAATGGCAACTGAGAAAATGAGTTACTTTCATATGTCAAGGAAATGCTATTATATTCAGCACTCCAAATAATCATGATTGAAAGTAGAGCAGAGTTTATTCATAAACACCACTTATAAATGCTTATCTCATGCAGATGCTATGCAGGACAAATTAGAAATTAAAATTACATCCCTTGGGAACCTTAAAGTCTAATTGAGAATGGAATGCATAATAAAGAAAAAATGATAGTTCCAACTTTTAGAGACCCTGAATACATTCTATTACATTTTAACTAGCTAAAAGCATTATGTCTTTTTTCTACCAACTTGATTGACAGCTTAGCTGAGCACACATTTCTAGATTAGAAGTCATTTCAATCAGAATTTTGAATATGTTACCTGTCTGTCCCTCTATATTTTTTTAACTCCTTCTACCTTCCCTTCATTTGGTATTCCTAGTTTTCTCTTCCTTTTATTTCCTATTTTTTATTATTTTTTTATTTTAGGTTATTTTCAAATTATTTTCTTCTTTATCTTTCTTTTTCCTTTTCTTTTGCTTTCTTTTCATTCTTTTTCTCCCTTCCCCTCGCTTCTTTATCAACAGATGAGACATTAAAACCTGGAATTGTGAAGAGAATAGAGTGGGACCCAGACAAGAGACAGCCCAAAAAACAGAGTGTGACACAAAATTAACTTCGCTGCTTCAGAGAACTTCACAGATCAGTTTAAGAACCAGAGGTTAGCAAGAAGAATCCCACAAACAATGGGAAGACAAAGAAACAATCCCCAAATGAAAGGAAAGGA